>SJYT01070003.1:0-30002 GCA_006410635.1 Cephalophus harveyi | reverse complement strand
GCCACCTCATGCGAAGAGTTGACTCATTGGAAAAGACTCTGATGCTGGGAGGGATTGGGGGCAGGAGGAGAAGGGGACGACCGAGGATGAGATGGCTGGATGGCATCACGGACTCGATGGACGTGAGTCTGGGTGAACTCCAGGAGATGGTGATGAACAGGGAGGCCTGGCGTGCTGAGATTCATGGGGTCGCAAAGAGTTGGACACGACTGAGCAACTGAACTGAACTGAACTGAATTGGAGGATAATTGTTCGACAGTATTGTGTTGGTTTCTGCCATACAACAACATGAATCAGCTGTAAATATATATATGTCCCTTCCCTCTTAAACCTCACTCCTATCCTCCACCCCATCCCACCCCTCTAGGTTGACAAGGAGCATCAGGCTGAGCTCCCTGTGTTATACAGCAACTTCCCACTAGCTGTCTATTTTACATACGATAATATGTATGTTTCAGTACTACTCTCTGAATTCATTTCACCATTTTCTTCCCCTGCTGTGTCCACAAGTCTGTTCCCTATGTCTGTGTCTCTATTCCTGCCCTGCAAATAAGTTCATCAGTATCCTTTTTCTAGATTCCATATATACGTGTTAATATATGATATTTGTTTTTCTGTTTCTGACCTACTTCACTCTGCATAACAGGCTCTAGGCATATTTCTGAGGAAAGGTCAGTTTGAGTTGCAATGTCTGTTGTTTGTATTTAGCAGAATACAGAAGACAAATGGAGCCACAGACACTGGGGCCTTTTCTCCCTCATCTCAACAAACGCTCTCTCTCCTCTAACCCCAGGCTCTCTACCTTCCCTCAGAATTCGAGGGGCATGAAAACAAGAGGGAAGTTTTATGTGAACACATATACATATTTATTTAATTATCCAAAAGACCTAAAAGCGGGGAAAATCACTGATAAAGCTAATACTGGAAATAGGAGACAGCCTATACGAAGAATGATCCTGAAATCTCAAAACTATACATTAGACTGGGTAGAAGAAGGGCTGAAAGTAAGGACATAATCTTGTGCATTACACTAGACTTTTCTAATGGGGATAATAAAACCAAATGTCCAATTGTACTTTAGAAATAGCGGTGATTTTGTGGGAAACCTTTTAAAATAATTTTACACTTATGGCACACAACGATTTTTATAATAAAGTGCCATCTCTGTTTTGCAAAGAGAGAAGCTAAGGGGGAAAAACAGTATCATCAGCTGGCAGTGAACTCAAATGAGTTATTCCAGATTTTCCAAATTTTCCAATTATTCCATATGTCCATGGCTTATTCCATAACTCAGTCCTATGTAAAAATCAGTGATCGGTAACAAAGACAACTGAGTTTGAACCCAAGATTTTGCACTGAAGCTATGTCTCTTTAGACTGGGTACTTTCTACTCTCTGTTAGTCATAGTTTTTCCTCCTGCATTTGGGGATAATACCTTACAGAAACTGGGAGATAATTTACAGCAATATATGGAAATACTTGGCTACAGTGCCAGGTAGCTGTTATGACTTAACAAATTATGGCAATAGTTATCATGGCTGTCTTGATTGGCACTGAAAAACAATCACATCTTTTAGTCACATCTGATTCAACAAAAGGGTCTGGAGAAATAGTGCCTAAGGGATGCACCGTTAGATAAGATCTGGATGCAATGGTTCTCTAGGCTCCAGTTTTGATGGAGACATGCCCTTAGTTTGCCTCTATGGAATAGTCATAGCTATTACACTGATCCTAATAAATAATAAAGTGTGGCTGATACAAAAGTAATTTATATTCATGGATTAGCTGGGTACATAGGTTTAATAATATTGACATTACAGTAACATGCTTAATAGCACATTGTCACAGCATCATCTGTTAAGCATTTCTTCCCAATGCATTTCATACCCTGCCTAATAATAATTTGTTAAAGGCAAAGTAACTGCACATATTAATTCTTTCATAAATGTGAACATCATATTTTTGAATGGCATATGACTTAATTCATGCTAACTTGGGTTGTGATTATATGAATAGAGAAACTCGGCCTCATCTGAATGGCAAGATTGCACATTTTGTAGCCTTATTACAGTCGGGAAATTGAAATAAGGAAGGAATGACAACTGCTAATATCTGCAATAGAAAACATTTGACTAAATGCAGAGTAACTGTTCTATGTCATTCTTGCGACTCATCCCTTGCCATTTCATCCTCTTACTCTGAAATGTATAGCAAGAGAGCTGAGAATGAGTAAAGCTATGATCCTCTTCCTTAGTTAACCTAGCTTATATTTAGCTGTTCATTTTACCTTAGCTAGTTCAAATGAAATTTATGGCACTCAACCACTCACATATCTTACTTATAGGAATGCCTTAAGTTTCACTTATACAAGAAGCATTTATTGATCACCTGCTTTCACGGAGTACTGGATTAGGCATTGAGGATTCAAGATGAAAGATAGATATGCTGTTTACAAACCTAAATCAAAGATGGAGATTGTACAACAAATTAGAAACTGAAAGGAAAAATCACAGGCAAGCTGCAGGAATAGCTGTCAAAACTTCTGGATACAAAGTGCATCTACTTATGATTTTTAAAAACAAGTTGTTTGCCTTCTAATTATGTCACTGAATACAATGAAATAAAAGATTACATTAGAGTGCTTTAAATAGCTGGTCTCAAACATGGTAGACAGGTCTGATTCCATGTCTTTCTAATTACTCATACTAGGAACGTTGTTAAGGCCCACAAGAAATGTTTTTATTCTGACATATGGTATTACCACTTTAAATTATCTCTTGTACTGCCTGTCATTTTGCATACCTTATATAAATTATATCCTATGATAAAACACAATAACCTCAGATATGCAGATGACATAACCTTTATGGCAGAAGGTGAAGAGGAACTAAAGAGCCTCTTGATGAAAGTGAAAGAGGAAAGTGAAAAAGTTGGCTTAAAACTCAACATTCAAAAGACGAAGATCATGGCATCTGGTCCTATCACATCATGGAAAATAGATAGGGAAACAATGGAAACAGTAACAGACTTTGTATTCTTGGTCTCCAAAATCACTGCAGATGGTGCTACAGCCATGAAATTAAAAGATGCTTGTCACTTGGAAGAAAAGCTATGACCAACCTAGACAGCATATTAAAAAGCAGAGACATTACTTTGCCAACAAAGGTCCGTCTAGTCAAAACTATGGTTTTTCCAGTAGTCATGTATGGATGTGAGAGTTGGACTATATAGAAAGCTGAGCACCAAACAATTGATGCTTTTGACCTGTGGTGTTGGAGAAGACTCTTGAGAGTCCCTCTGACTGCAAGGAGATCCAACGAGTTCATCCTAAAGGATATCCGTCCTTAATATTCATTGGAAGGACTGATACTGAAGCTGAAACTCCAATACTTCGGCCACCAGATGCAAGGAACTGACTCACTGGAAAAGACCCTGATGCTGGGAAAGATTGAAGGCAGAGGGAGAAGGGGACAACAGAGGATGAGATGATTGCATGGCATCACTGACTTGATGGACATATGTTTGAGAAAGCTCTGGGAGTTGGTGATGGGCAAGGAAGCCTGATGTGCTGCAATCCATAGGGTCTCAAAGAGTCAAACAGAACTTAGTGAGTTAACTGAATTGATGATAAAACTGATAACCTTGAGATTTAGACAAATTTATCAATTTATACTTCAATTGGAATATTATCATCTCAATGAAAAGCATCAACAGAAAGGTGACAATTCACTCTTCTTTCATTTGTATATATCAACCATGTCTACAGATAATGTGAATAACATGGATTCCAAATACAGATCCTCTTATTTGTCTCAATTTTTCTTTTTTTCTCTCATACATGTGTGCTAAGTTATTTCAGTGCTCTTCAACACTTTGTGACCCTAGGGACCATAACCCATCAGGCTCTTCTGTCCACGGGATTCTCCAGCAAAGTATACTGGAGCGGGTTGCCATTTCCTCCTCCAGGGGCTCTTCCAGACCCAGGGATCCAACCTGTGTCTTTTACGTCTCCTGCATTGGGAGGTGGATTCTTTACCACTATCGCCACCTGTCATGGTTTTCAATCTCAATTCTCTGCAAAAAATAACAAACTGATCTTAAATTATATGCTGCTATTCAAAGGACCAAAATTAAAACAACTTGAAATATAAATAAAATAGGAGGACTCAAACTTCCCAATTTTAAAATTTAATACAAAGCTACAGGAATCAAGACAGTATGATATTTGCATAAGGATGAACACAGATCACCAGAGTAGAATTGATAGTCCAGATATAAATCTCTATATTTACTGTGAACTCGCTGGTGGCTCAGTGGTAAAGAATCTGCCTGCAAGGCAGGAGCCACTGGAGAGTTGGGTTCAATCCCAGGGTCAGGAAGATTCTCTGGAGGAGGGCATGGCCACCCATTTCAGTATTCCCACCTGGAGAATCCTATGGACAGAGGAGCCTGGCGGGCTCTCAGCTCATAGGGTCACAGAATCAGAGATGACTGAAGCAACTTATCACTTATGCAATTTTTATAAAGATATCAAGACAATTAAATTGAAAAGAATAGTCTTATCAAGAAGAGGTGCTAATAGCCATAAAAAAAGAAGAATGAAATAATGCCATTTTCAAAGACATGCAAAGATTTAGAGATTGTCATACAGTGTGAAGTTAGTCAGAAAGAGAAAATTATTGTATAATATTGCTAGTATGTGGAATCTAGAAAAATGATACAGGTACACTTATTTGCAAAACAGATAGAGATACAGATGTAGAGAACAACCTTGGATGTCAAGGGGAGAAGAAAGGGGTGGGATGAATTAGGAGATTGGAATTGACATATATACACTAATACATATAAAATAGACAACTAATGCCTTAATGGCAGAAAGAAAGAGGAACTAAAGTGCCTCTTGATGAAGGTGAAAGAGGAGAGTGAAAAAGTTGGTCTAAAACTCAACATTCAAAAAAAACGAAGATCAAGGCATCTGGTCCCATCACTTCATGGCAAATAGATGGGGCAATATGGAAACGGTGGTAGATTTGTTTTCTTGAGCACCAAAGTCAGTGTAGATGGTGACTGCAGCCATGAAATTGAATGATGCTTGCTCCTTAAAAGGAAATCTATGACAAACCTAGAGAGCATACTAAAAAGCAGAGACATCACTTTGCTGACAAATGTCCATACAGTCAAAGCTAAGATTTTTCCAGTAGTCATGTATGGATGTGAGTTGGACCATAAAGAAGTCTTAGAGTGGAAGTATTGATGCTTTCGAACTATGGTGCTAGAGAAGACTCTTGAGAGGCCCTTGGACTGCAGTCCCTGATAAAGGAAATCAACCCCCAAAACTCACTGGAGGGACTGATGCTGAAACTGTAGCTCCAATATTTTGGCCACCAGATGCAAAAAGCCAATTCATTGGAAAAGACCCTAAAGCTGGGAAAGACTGAAGGCAAAAGAAGAAGGAGATGGCAGAGGATGAGATGATTAAATAACATCTCTGACTCAACATATGTGAATTTGAGCAAACTCTGGGAGATGGTGAATAGAGGAGCTTGGCGTGCTGCAGTCCACAGGGTCGCAGAGAGTCGGACACAGTTTAGCAACTGAATAACAACACAGTCTGAGCTTCCTTGGTTGACTCCTTGGATACAGAATCTGTAGTAAGGGTGGCTTACAGTACTGAGTTGTAAAGACATTCAATGTGCATGACTCACTCAAGTTTACAGATGTACCTCACTATCCACACTTCACCCAATAACTGGGAAGCTGTAAGACAACAGGAGTACATGAAACATCACTTGCCATTGAAAAGAAAATATTTGAAATCTTAACCAGTTTATCTAACTTTGTACTGGTGCAAGGAGATAAATCAGAATACCTGATCATGTTGTGCCATGAGATGCTGTACCCATTAGCATTATTTCCATTCCCTTTGACTATAGCCAAGAGCATTATTCCCCCACACAGAATACATAAGGTCTGAGTATCTGTTTGCCAATGGACCACTGGATGGGATGAAGACAGCTCATTCTTTATTCCACTTCGATCTCTCGCCTGTGTGATGATACTGTCAACAAGGGGGTGACACAATGCCAAGAATCGTTGTGATTTTTATGACCCAGACATCTGTCTAGTATGTACTAGGCTAGAACCACAGGTTCTGTCACAGAGGCCATGGAAAAACTGCCAGATGGTAATGAATTTTAGCCACTGCTGACTTCAGCTGGATACAAACAAATGACCTAAGGGGACCAGATTCCATATCTTACTTCTAATCCTTTCAAGCTAACACTCCTACCAAGATATGGTTACAAATGCAGCATTAATGCAGAAACAGACTTGAAGCCATGGAACAGCATTAAGGTAAATAATTTGGATAACATGGCCAAAATTAAACACTTAGATACTGAACCAAATCATGTTTTTGCAAAACTTTCTCCTTTCCTTCCTTCATCTGAGAGAGGCAGAAAGAAGAATAATAAAAATTTGTTGCATTTTTTTCCTGTTTTGTTAACTCCAAACTAGAAAATGCTATTATAATTATTGTTTCACTCACAACAGTCACATAATAATATATAACAAGACACTAAAGTTATAGCAAAGGATAGAGTGTTTTGTTGAGACAAAGTAAATTTCCTGATAAGGTGTGTTTTTTTTTTTGTTTGTTTGTTTTTGTTTTGATTTTTGCTTTAGTTTCAAGTCTTTACTGGGCTTTCCTGATGGCTCAGAAGGTAAAGAATCTGCCTGCAATGCAGGAGACACAGGTTTGACCCCTGGGTCAGGAAGATCCCTGGAGAGTGGCATGGCAACCCACTCCAGTATTCTTGCTTGGAGAATTCAACAGGCGAAGGAGCCGGGCAGACTACAGTCCATGTGTTTGCAAAGAACTGGACACAACTGAGCAACTAACACTTTCACTTTCACTTCACTTTCAAGTCTTACTAATTTATCCATATAGATTAGCAGCTATCTCAATAGCATAATAAAAAATCGCAATAATGAATCTTTGTTTGGATGATAGAAAGAACTAGACCGTCTTTATACATGAGCTTTTTTGTTCACTTTAACAGGTGATTGAATTTCTGTATTTTTTCTTTCTCCCAAAAATGGGAAGAGAAAAATATTAACTTACTTACAGTCATGATTATCCAACTAATCTTACTTACACTAATTATTAACTTACTTACAGTCATGATTATCCAGCTAATCTGTTTCAGCTAATTAATTGGTGAATCAAGTGTTATTGTAATGATAACTTTATAATCTTTGAACTCACATCCTGTATATAAATCCATGTGGCAAATTGCATAGGATCTTGGTATGAATTGTGCAGAAACAATATGGTAGACAAAGTATCAAATTCCCCCTTATTGGGCACTTTCATTTCAACATGTAGTCCAAATATGAGGACTCCGTGACATTTAATCCACACATCAAGTGGGACCATAACACAAAATATCTTTCTTAACAAATTATAGAGGGCCTGGTGGTTCAAATGGTAAAGACTCTGCCTGTAGTATGGAAACCTGGGCTCAGTCCCTGGTTGGGGAAGATATTCTGGAGAACAGAATGGCTACCCACTCCAGTATTCTTGCCTGGGACATCCTGTGGACAGAGGAGCCTGGCGGGCTATGGTCCATGGGGTCACGAAGAGCCAAATACAACTGCGTGACTGACTGACCAATCTGGCAGACAATCCTTTCTCAGTTAGGTGATGTTAGAAGTCTTGGTGAAGTCTCAGTCAGAAATGCTGGCCTTGTTACCAGGTTGGCTAGAGTTATGTCAGTCTTTCAGCAAGGAGGTAAGGATAAAGACCAGCAATCTTGGTCCATGTGATAAGAAGCAAAGAATTGCAGACTAACACTTGAGGTTTAAGCTCAAAGCAAGTTTTTTCAAGCTAGATACACTGGCATAGGGAGAGTAGACTAATCTCTGGGGAGTAAAAGCAGTCCACCTATACAGGGGAAGTGTGTTTATAAGGGCTTTGAATCTAAGGATAGGGGTTGGGTTTAGATCAGGTTTCATAAATTAAGGGATGGATTATACTGTGCAGTATACAGCTTTGATGCACACATTTCCTGATTTGAAACCAGTCTGTTGTTACATATCCGATTCTAACTGTTGCTTCTTGACCTGCATACAGATTTCTCAGGAGGCAGGTAAGATGGTCTGGTATTCCAATCTTTTGAAGAATTTTCCACAGTTTGTCGTGATCCACACAGTCAAAGGCTTTGCCGTAGTCAATAAAGCAGAAGTAGATGATTTTTTGGAACTCTTCTTTCCTGATTTGAAACCAGTCTGTTGTTACATATCCGATTCTAACTGTTGCTTCTTGACCTGCATACAGATTTCTCAGGAGACAGGTAAGATGGTCTGGTATTCCAATCTTTTGAAGAATTTTCCACAGTTTGTCGTGATCCACACAGTCAGAGGCTTTGCCGTAGTCAATAAAGCAGAAGTAGATGATTTTTTGGAACTCTTTTGCTTTTTCAATGATCCAGCAGATGTTGGCAATTTGATCTTTGGTTCCTCTGCCTTTTCTAAATCCAGCTTGAACATCTGGGAGTTCACGGTTCACATACTGTTGAAGCCTGGCCTGTAGAAGTTTGAGCATTACTTTGCTAGTGTGTGAAATGAATGCAATTGTGCAGTAGTTTGAACATTTTTTGGCATTGCCTTTCTTCAGGATTGGCCAAGAGGAGCAATCCCACGTCCAAGGAGCAGTAGCTGAGAGGAGCTACTCCACATTCAAAGTCAGGAGAGGCAACTGTGAGGAGCTATCCTTTGTCTAAGGTGGTTGCACTTTGCTGGAGCAGCCGTGAAGAGATACCCCACGTCCAAGGTAAGAGAAACCCAAGTAAGATGGTAGGTGTTGCAAGAGGGTATCAGAGGGCAGAAATACTCAAACCATAATCACAGAAAATTAGCCAATCTTTCTGATCACATGGACCACAGCCTGTCTAACTCAATGAAACTAAGCCACGCCGTGTGGGGCCACCCAAGATGACGGGTCATGGTGGAGAGGTCTGAAAGAAGTGGTCCACTGGAGAAGGGAATGGCATACCACTTCAGTATTCTTGCCTTGAGAACCCCATGAATAGTATGAAAAGGCAAAATGATAGTATACTGTAAGAGGAACTCCCCAGGTCGGTATGTGCCCAATATTCTACAGGAGATCGGTGAAGAAATAACTCCAGAAAGATTGAAGGGATGGAGCCAAAGCAAAAATAATACCCGGTTGTGGTTGTGACTGGTGATAGAAGCAAGGTCCGATGTTGTAAAGAGCAATATTGCATAGGAACCTAAATGTTAGGTCCATGAATCAAGGCAAATTGGAAATGGTTGAACAGGAGATGGCAAGAGTGAACTTTGACATTCTAGGAATCAGTGAACTAAAATGGACTGAAATGGGTGAATTTAAATCAGATGACCATTATATCTACTACTGTGGACAGGAATCCCTTAGAAGAAATGGAGTAGCCACCATGGTCAACAAAAGAATCTGAAATGGAGTACTTGGATGCAATCTCAAAAGCGACAGAATGATCTCTGTTGTTTCCAGGCAAACCATTCAATATCATGGTAATCAAAGCCTATACTCCAACCAGTAAGGCTGAAGAAGCTGAAGTTGAATGGTTCTATGAAGACCTACAAGGCCTTTAAGACCTAACACCCCAAAAAGATGTCCTTTTCATTATAGGGGACTGGAATGCAAAAATAGGAAGTCAAGAAATACCTGGAGTAACAGGCAAATTAGGCCTTGGAGTGCAGAATGAAGCAGGGCAAAGGCTAATAGAGTTTTGCCGAGAGAACACACTGGTCATAGCAAACATCCTCTTCCAACAACACAAGAGAAGACTCTACACATGGACATCACCAGATGGTCAACACCAAAATCAGATTGATTATATTCTTTGCAGCCAAAGATGGAGAAGCTCTATACAGTCAGCAAAAACAAGACCTGTCAAGGCTGTGTATTGTCACCCTGCTTATTTAACTTATATGAGAAAATCTGGGCTGGAAGAAGCACAAGCTGGAATCAAGATTGCCAGGAGAAATATCAATAACCTCAGATATGCAGATGACACCACCCTTATGGCAGAAAGTGAAGAGAAACTCAAACGCCTCTTGATGAAAATGGAGAGTGAAAAAGTTGGCTTAAAACTCAATATTCAGAAAACTAAGATCATGGCATCCAATCCCATCACTTCATGGGAAATAGATGGGGAAACAGTGTCAGACTTTATTTTGGGGGGCTCCAAAATCACTTCAGATGGTGATTGCAGTTATGAAATTAAAAGACGCTTATTTCTTGGAAGGAAAGTTCTGACCTAGATAGCATATTAAAAAGCAAAGGCATTTCTTTCCCAACAAAGGTCCATCTAGTCAAGGCTATGGTTTTTCCAGTGGTCATGTAAGAATGTGAGAGTTGAACTGTGAAGAAAGCTGAGCACTGAAGAATTGATGCTTTTGAACTGTGGTGTTGGAGAAGACTCTTGAGAGTCCCTTGGACTGGAAGGAGGTCCATCCAGTCCATTCTAAAGGAGATCCATCCTGGGTGTTCCTTGGAAGGACTGATGCTAAAGCTGAAACTCCAGTTCTCTGGCCACCTCATGCAAAGAGTTGACTCACTGGGAAAGACCCTGATGCTGGGAGGGATTGAGGGCAGGAGGAGAAGGGGATGACAGAGGATGAGTTGGCTCGATGGCATCACTGACTCAATCGATGTGAGTTTGGGTAGGATCCGGGAGTTGGTGATGGACAGGGAGGCTTTGACTCATGGGGTTGCAAAGAGTCGGACCCGACTGAGCCACTGAACTGAACTGAACTGAACTTTTTTGGGATTGGAATTAAAACTGACCTTTTCCTGTCCTAAGGCCACTGCTGGAACATGGAACACCAGACTGGTTCCAAATCAGGCAAGGAGTATGTCAAGGCTGTATAGTGTCACCCTGCTTATTAACTTAAATTCAGAGTACAACATGAAAAATGCTGAGCTGGATGAAGCACAAGCTGGAATCAAGATTGCTGGGAGAAATATCAATAACCTCAGATATGCAGATGACACCACCCTTATAGCAGAAAGCAAAGAAAAACTAAAGAGCCTCTTGATGAAAGTGAAAGAGAAGAGTGAAAAAAGCTTAACACTCAACATTTTTTTCTGAATCTTGGCATCTGGTACTATCACTTCATGGCAAATAGATGGGGAACATGAAAACAGTAAGAGACTTAATTGTTTTGGGCTCCAGAATCACTGCAGATGGTGACTGCAGCCATGAAATTAAAAGATGCTCCTTGGAAGAAAAGCTATGATGAACCTAGACAGTGTATTGAAAAACAGAGACATTACTCTGCTGACAAAGGTCCATAGAGAGAAAGCTATGGTTTTTCCAGTAGTCACATATGGATGTGAGAGCTGGACTACAAAGAAAGCTGAGTGCTGAAGAACAGATGGTTTTTAACTGTGGTGTTGGAGAAGACTCTTAAGGGTCCCTTGAACTGCAAGGAGATCCAACCAGTCCATCCTAAAGGAAATCAGTCCTGAATATTCATTGGAAGAACTGTTGCTGAAGCTGAAACTCCAATACTTTGGCCACCAGATGTGAAGAACTGATCATTGGAAAAGACCCTGATGCTAGGAAAGATTGAAGCCAGGAGAAGGGGACAACAGAGGATGAGACTGTTGGAGGGCGCCACTGACTCTAGGGATATGGAGTTTGAGCACAAGTTCCAGGAGTTGCTGATGGATAGGGAATCCTGGAGTGTTTCAGTCCATGGGGTCACAAAGAGCTGGACATGACTGAGCAACTGAACTAAACTGAACTGAACTTTTATTGCACGTGCTTTTCCCCAAAGTTCTATGTTGTTTTCCAAAGTTCACTAAGCTAAGCCCATGGGGGCAGGGTGAAACCACATGTAAATTATATGACAATGATGATGTAATGAAGTTGAGCATTAGCTCCGATTAGCACTTGGCTCAAACTGTGCCTGCATGCCTTAGCGAATTTCCTGTTCCCTTTGGCTTCCTGCTTCTTGAGGATAAACGGACTGCAAGTTGTATGTCAGCCCCTCCTTGTCTGGGAGGGCTAAGGTAGTTCACAAGTCCTGAGTCTCTACCTCCACCATCCCTCACCTCTCATCTCCAGCTAGATGCCTAACGGTTTGAAGGCACCATATTTGTAGGGATAATAGGGAAATTAAAATGAACAAAATATCAAGTTTTTGAAAAACAGAATTTCAGAGGGAAATAGTTGCACAATTACCTGGGTACATGGTACATGGTCTTCTCAGGTGGTGCGTGGTAAAAAACCCACCTGCCAATGCAGGAGGCATGAGAGATGTGGGTTCAATCCCTGGGTCAGGAAGATCTTCTGGAGAAGGGCATGACAACCCACTCCAGTATTCTTGCCTGAAAATCACATGGACAGAGGAGCCTGGAAGGCTACAGTTCATGGGGTCACAGAGTTGGACTTAGAAGTGACTTAGTATGCACACACACATGGTACATGGGTCGAATCGAAAATATACTGTGAGATATATATTATCTCACCATAATATACATGGTGAGATACCCTGTCTTCTCTTTCCTGCTGCTGCTAAGTCACTTCAGTCGTGTCTGACTCTGTGCGACCCCATAGATGGCAGCCCACCAGGCTCCCCCATCCCTGGGATTCTCCAGGCAAGAACACTGGAGTCGGTTGCCATTTCCTTCTCCAATGTATGAAAGTGAGTCGTGTCCGACTCTTCGCTACCCCGTGGACTGCAGCCTACTAGGCTCCTCCATCCATGGGATTTTCCAGGCAACAGTATTGGAGTGGGGTGCCATTGCCTTCCCCACTTCTCTTTCCTACTGGATTATAAATGCCCAGAAAGAGAAAACTATATCTCATCTACCTTGATTTTTTCCTTGGATCCTTCTGTACAGCATTTCTTAATAAATATTTGTTAAATAATTGAAATCCTAAGAGAAGAATCTCTCTTCAAGTTACCTTCAAGTGAAGTTACAACCAAAAGTGCTTTTTAAAGAAAAAATAATTAGCTAGAAAACATATTTAGGAAGTCCACCAATCTATGAAAAACCATTAAGCATTATTTAGAAATTGCTTAACTACCCTCATATAGAAATACTCTCAAGGATACCAAAAATAAAAATAAACTATGAAGTCCAATATGAAGGACTATTATTGAGGAAGGATAAATAAAGATAATATAAAGGAAACCAAAATAAATAACCACCACTATATAAAAGAACACAAAGTGGATAGGCATGGGACTCAAGTGCTATAAATAGTGGTTATCAAAATTATTATGGACCCAAAAGGATTTTCTTTAAATGTAAGCCAATTTGCTTGCTATTTTCCATATTAAAACTAAAAGCAAGATTTTAAAGAATTCATTCATTTAGATTCAAATTTACAGTAAAAATTAATTTCATGATTTATTTTGAGGAAATAAAACTACATTTATCAAAACAAAAACTAAGTAAGAAGAGTTACACTGTTTGACATTTTTTTCAAATCTCTTTAATTTCTGGTTTTATAGAGGTCAGCTGGATTCTCACTGCTTATGCATTCATTCTGTTGAGATTCCACATGTCAAGAAGTCTCTGGAAAATTCCACATTATAATCCTGAAAAGACAGAGAAAAAGGCCAACAATTTGATTATGAAAATAGTTTTGATTTCATCACTGGTCCTCTGTAAGATCTGGGGACCCCAGGGTCACTGGTCCACAGTTTGAGAATCTCTGACCTTGGAAATCTGAGAGAGAGCAATAAGATTGGAAGAGTAGGAGAAACTTTAATGAGACATGTTTTGAAGTGTCTATATTGGATGAATTTAGGTTTAAAGACTTGGATTTGAGACTTCATGAGTCATTTAAACCTTTCTACATTTTGGTTTCATTGTCTGCTGTATGCAAATTTGCTATGAGAATGCAATGTGGTAACTTACATATAAAGGCTTTGTGAAATATAAAGCTTTTTATACCCACTATTATTTTTCTTTACCAGAACCTTGAATTGGGATCCAAAGGATGGAAAATTAGCATGCAGATGTCTAGATCAGAGAGAGTGGGAATGTTCCATTTTAGTACTGTGTCTAATGATCACCTTAATCGTCATCGCACTTGCCTTTCTGAAATATTTGACAGTATCCATCAGTTTTTCTCTGTTTAAACACACTCTTCATTGGATTATCCATCAAAATATTGCTTCTCATTTTTTTACCAGGCCAATTTTCTTCATTCATCTTTGGTGGCTCCACCTGTTCTTTCTAAGCAATACCATTGAACTTCCCCAGGGTATTGGCCTTATCCCTCCTCTCCATTCCATTTGTGCTACTCCCTAAACAACCTCATCCCATGTCTTGGCCTTAAATAGCATCTTTATGCTAGTGAATCCCAAATTTGCATATCTGGGCTTGAATAACCAGTTTCCTATTTCTCATATCTACTTAGATGGCCAATGAGGGTCTCATACTTCACAGGTCCAAAAGCAAATCCTATCTCCACCTTACTGACCAATCTCCTATTCCTGATTCCCTTCCTTGTTCCCATAGCATACAGGATTCCTTGACCTTCCAACACAACAGCAGGCTGCTGCCTCAAGTCCTTTTTACAGCTTTTCTCTACCTGCATGTTCTCCCTCCAAACACACTGGTGGCTCCCTTATTATCTAAGTTTTATTCTGCGGTCACTTTCTCAGTCATATCTGTTTAAAAACTGCAAGCACATTAAAATTTGCAAATCCAGGTTCACTACTCTTTCCTGCCACATTCTATCCTATATATTATCTATATAAGTTTACAAACATCTTTATAAGTTAGAAACTTGAAGATTTGTATGTAGGGAACTTACTGCACTACTCTGAAGGTTAACCCTCTTCCAGTCAGGCTCAGCTTACACTTACCATGTTTTCCTCCTCCCGTTTATCCCTGGTAAAGAATCTGCGTACATTGCAGGAGACCCAGGTTCGATCCCTGAGTCAGGAAGATCCCCTGGAGAAGGGAATGGCTACCCACTCCATTATTCTTGCCCGGGAAATCCCAAGGACAGAGGAGCCCAGCTGGCTACATTTCATAAGAACACAACTGAGCGACTAAGCACACACACTCATTATAGATAATATATAAGATAGAAAATGTCAGGAAACAGTAGAGAACATAGATTTGCAAATTTTAATAAGCTTGCAGCTTTTAAAAGCATTCTTTATTCGATTATCCCTCAGAATCCTGCTCCTCATTTTTCTTACCTGAACACACTTCTTCAGTTGTCTTTGAATGAAGAAGATGGCTTACACTTTCCATCAGCCTCAGGCAGGAGTGAAGGTGCAGCTGGCCCTTCGCCTCCTGTTGCCGATGGTCCTTCAGCTCTCCCGTCTCCCAGCTCCTCACTCTCCACCAGTCAGTAACTCTTCTTGCCTGTTCACTCAATGCCAGCGCTTGAGTGTGAGCTGTGGGACTGTACTGTAAGATTAAAAATGTTTTCTTTATTCTGTGTGTTTGTTTTTATGTATTATTTGTGTGAAAAGTATTATTATATATTAATATAAACCTATTACAGTTCAGTACTATATAGCTTATTGTGTTAGTGGGTACCTAGGCTAACTTTGTTGAAAAGTGAAAAGTGTTAGTTGCTCAGTAGTGTCCAATTCTTTGCGACCCCGTGGACTGTACCCCACCAGGCTCCTCTGCCCATGGAATTCTCCAGGCAAGAATGCTGAAGTGAGTAGCCATTCCCTTCTCCAGGGGATCTTATCAACCCCCGGATTGAACCTGGGCCTCCTGCACTGCAAGCAGATTCTTTACTGTCTGAGCCACCAGGTCAGCCAAAATTTAGGAACAAATTGGGCCCACAAATGCACTCTCAGAACAGAACTCGTTCGTATGCAGCAGACATACTGTAGATGGAAATGTGTCCTTGACAACAATCAGAGGTAACCTCAGAAAAGGCTTTCCTGGGAGGGTGGGAGGGTCTTTTTCCATGAAGACGGCTCAAAATTGAGAGGCATTTTTCATCCATTGTTAAGTTAGTAGGTAAGCTATCTGGAGGCAGAGAGTATATGTAATGACTTCTCTGTTTCCCAGTTCTATGTTTTGTGATAGATGAATATAAACTCCAGCTCAAAAACAAATCCCTCATCAGTGAATATGCACCCATCCTGTTACCTAGAATATATAAATACATATAAAAATTGCATTTTATAGGCCTGTTTTTATGTACTATAAGTAATAGACTGAGAGGGCCTGAATGGAATAGAGATTGAGGAGGATTTGAATTATCTTCTATGGTTGTTAGTAAGTTATTTTTTTAAGTTATATTTTGGCTTTAACAATTTGCTGAAAGTAATGTTAGAATTAGGTTTCAATTTTTTTTTCATGTCTTGATGGTTACCACACCATTACAAAGTACTTCCCGGTCCTCAATAAAGATAAAATTTTCAACAAGAGAAAAGCTTGTAGAGCCAAGTTTGGAGGTTAAAAACTCAGTAATGAATGTTCTTGTTCTTGTGGGTTATCTCAGATCCTTAGCATTATTTTAATGTCATTTTTAATGTGAATTTCCATGCTATTTTAATTCATTAGTCATGGGCTATCATTTTTTGAAGTAATTACTGTAATATCATCAAATGACATAATTATAGTAAATACTTTGATGTAATTACCATAAATATGGAAAGAGACACCCGAAGGTGTAATAATGTCACAAACTAAGATATTTATGATGTGTAAAGACAATTTATGATGACATTTATGACATGTAATAACATCACAGAGTTCTATGTTTATGTTGTATAAAGAATAATGATATAAATAGAATGTAAAATTACATCATGTAGACTATTTTATAAATAGTATAGAAACTTGAGAGCTCCATAAGGCTTCAGGTTCAGATTAATAGATCATTGCCACTTTTTGGCATTCCTCCTCCTAAACGCTAATAAGTGACTCTGTTATTTTATTAAGGGTAAAAACATTCCCCCTTAAAAGTAAAGACACAAAGCAGAAACACAAATGTAAGAAACCATTTAGGGTTTTAAAAATATTCATTTGAAGAGTCAAAAAAAAGCTGTGTAGAAAAAAATGTCAATAATTGGTCCATACTGTCAATTGAAACTAACAGGTCATATAAGTATTTTCTTTAAAAGGAGACAGTTTGACCATTTGGCACTTACCAGAGCACTGTGTGTGAGTGTGTGTGTGTCTGTGTGTGTGTGTGTGGTTAGTTGCTCAGTCGAGTCTGACTCTTTGTGTCCCCATGGACTGTAGCTCACCAGGCTTCTCTGTCCATGAGATTTTTCAGGCAAGAATACTAGAGTGGGTTACCACTTCCTACTGCAGGAAATCTTCCCGACTCAGGGATCAAACCCATGTCTCTTGTGTCTCTTACATTGCAGGTAGATTCTTTACCACTGTGTCACCTGGGGAGCACCACCAAAGCAGACACCTATTTAATTAAAAGCTTTCTTCTCTTGTTATATTATTAAGTTTTATGTCAGTGAAGAAATAACTTTGCATGTCTACCTTCTGCAAAAATAGACTTTAAGGAAAAAAGAAAGAAGACAGCAATCTTGAAACAAAGCCTAATTTTGTAAACTTTTTTAGTTCTTGTTAGACTGAGGCAGACATGTATCTTAAAAATAATTCCTACTTCAAGGTTGTAGCTGAGAGTGAGAAATATTATGAACATCAATGAGTTTATTTATGATATTATTAGTGGTCTTTATGATATCAAGAGAAACAATGTTAGAAGATAATCTTTTCCCAATGGATTAGTCAAAAGATTTATTTTGGAGCATTCTCTTGGTCTGATCACATCTTGAGCCTGGAGTTTAGTAGTCTGAGATAGTCATTCTCCCTTCTATTGTCTAGTGCAGTTTCAAGACTCTACCAACTCCGAAGCCTTAGCATGCCTCCTGGCTTTGATAGCGTTGTAGGGTATGGTCCTTTTCCCTCCATGTACACATCATTCCAGGTGACTACAGTAATAGTTTTTTCAATTGTTTTGCCACATTTCATGGTGGGCTGCCACAGCTCCATTCACTGTTAATAAGTGAATTATTCTTGTTTTTTGTTTGCAAAACCAATGCAACCTAACAGTAAATCCACAGATTCCTATTTCCTTGAAGGTTTATTGTTTACAATCACTTCTGATCCCAGTTTCTGCATTGGTGCATGCGTGTGTGCTGTCATGCTCGACCCTTTGCGACTCCATGGACTGCAAGGCTTCTCTGTCCCTGGGAGTCTCCAAGCAAGAATACTGGAGTAGGGTGTCATTTCCTCCTCTGGGAGTCTTCCTGACCCAGGGTTCAAATCCACATCTTCTGTGCCTCCTGCATTGGAAGGTGGATTCTTTACCACTGAGCCACCTGGGAAGCTCTTCTACATTGGTAAATGTTCTTAATTGCAAGCAACAGAATCTATTCCAGCTAGTTTAAACACTAAGCAAATTTATTAAGTCATACTCTGAAGTTCACATAATCTGTCTAAGGTCCAATAAATTAGACTCAGAACCTCTATATCAGGAAGAAAATCCAAATATACCACTGGAACGCTTGCAGGCATAATACCACTTCCACTGACATAGGGTACACCTTCCCTGGGAAGATGAGCATAGATACTTGGAAAGTTAATCTAGGACCTCTGTCCCTGCTGCATCTGGTAGCTCAATGTCCTGTGCTCCTATGCCATATTCTTCTACATGCATGCTAAGTCACTCAGTCATGTCTGACTCTTTGCGACCCTACGGACTGTAGCCAGCCAGGCTCCTCTGTCCATGGGATTCTCTGGGCAAGACTATTGGAATGGGTTTCCAGGGGATCGTCCCAACCCAGGGTTAGAATCCGTGTCTCTAATGTCTCCTGCATTGGCAGGCGGGTTTTCTACCACTAGCACCACCTGGGACGTCCTTATATATTTCTCCACAGGTCAGCAAAATGAACACTCAGTTCAGTTCAGTTCAGTCGCTCAGTCATGTCCGACTCTTTGTGACCCCATGAATCGCAGCACACCAGGTCTCCCTGTCCATCACCATCTCCCAGAGTTCACTCAGACTCATGTCCATTGAGTCTGTGATGCCATCTAGCCATCTCATCCTCTGTCGTCCCCTTCTCCTCCTGTCCCCGATCCTTCCCAGCATCAGAGTCTTTTTCCAATGAGTCAACTCTTCGCATGAGGTGGCCAAAGTACTGGAGTTTCAGCTTTAGCATCATTCCTTCCAAAGAAATCCCAGGGTTGATCTCCTTCAGAATGGACTGGTTGGATCTCTGCACAGGCCTTATTCCTCAGGGTTCTCTCTGCTATAGGGAAGTCATCATCTTGGTTCCATCTTATTGTTGGAACCTAGATTGTATGGCTGAGTCTCACCTGCAAAGGGGACAGAAAGGTGAAATCCTAGGCTTGAACTTGGAGAAGACAGAATTATAATGCAAAAAGCTTCCTTAAAATATAGAAATGGTTTTCAAAAGTTTCAGGGCTGACATAAACTTCATATATGACCACTACATCTGGAAACTACTCCATGGGACCTTAGGTTTAGAAAACACGTGGAGATATTTTTAAACTGTTCCCAACCATCTCATTCAAGGTTTACTCTTGGATTAAATCACAAAAGCACCTGTATGCTTTGGAGTTCATTCCAGTAAGTCTCAGTGACTAGAATCCGGGTGTGGTGATGGAGATGAATATGCAAATAGACCAGTGTCTGAATGTGTCCGAGATGTGGAAGTAAAACACTATCCTAAACTAAATGCTATTGTACTTTATGAAGCTTCTTCTGTCAATAGGCTCCTGATATTAATTTAAAATGCTACCATATGACTTAGGAGTTCCACTCCAGGGTATATATCCAAAATAAAAACAAAAACTCTGATTCAGAAAGATGCATGCAGCCCAGTGTTTACAGAAGGATTATTTACAATTGCCAGGATATGGAAGCAACCTAAATATCCATTGACAGATAAGTGGATAAAGATTATATATAAAGATGCTGTGCTTAGTCGCTCAGTCGTGTCTGACTCTTTGCAACGCCATGGACTATAGCCTGCCAGGCTCCTCTGGCCATGGGGCTTCTCCAGGCAAGAATACTTAAGTGGGTTGCCATGCCCTCCCCTAGGGGATCTTCCTAACCCAGGGATAGAACCCAGGTTTCCTGCATTGCAGACAGATTCTTTACCATATGAGCCACTAGGGAAGCCTATATATATATATATATATATATATATATATACACACACATACACACATACACATATATATACTCACAAACAATGGATTACTACTCAGTCATAAGAAATAATGAAATTTTTCCATTGTGGCAACATGGATGGACTTAGAGGGCATAATGCTTAGTGAAATAAGTCAGACAGAGAAAGACAAATGCTGTATATCACTTATATGTGGAATCTAAAAAAATGCAAAAAAAAAAAACAAAAAAACAACAACCCTCAAATAGAAAAAGAAGCAGACTCCGCAACTACAGAGAACATGCCACTGATTACTGGGGAGGGGGAGGGAGGAGCAATATCGAGGTGGGGTAGGTAGGACAACCTCTTGGGTGTCAGATAGGCTCAAGGATGTGTCCTGTAACAGAGGGAATATGGTCAATATTTTGTAATAACTGTAAATGGAAAGTAGACTTTAAAATTGTATAACAAAGTTGAAAAAATTAAAAATAAATAGGTAAATATATTTGATTTCTACTAAATTATTAGGGGTCACCACAATATATCTGCCACACAATGACTGATTTTTCTGTAATGAATTCAGCCAGTTTCTCCAAACAGTTTGGACTAGCAGGAGAGTCGGCACCAGCCCACCACTGGAGTAGTCCTAAACATTGGATTTACTCTCTCTGGTCAACAATTTTCATTTTGGTCACAGTGACTCAGTATCAGTTAAGATATGTACATGTCCACATTCAGCTGAAGACCCTGTTTGCGGGCAAAGTGGCTCTCTCCTTTAGCTCAAATTTTAAGTAGTTTTCCCCAAAGAAAAGCTCACATCACAATCCTGCATCCTGAGCATTCTGACAGTTCGAAACACAAAGCAGAAAGAAAAAATAAAACACAAAACTTATAGGATTTTCCCGAGGTTTGGGGTTTGAGTAAATCATTAAAATCTACCAGAAATGTAGTCCACGATAGTGAAAAACACAAGACCTGCTTTGATAAAACCAGGCTAAGAAACTGAGGGGAAAAGTCAAAATAATCTCTTTCCAAAGTATTGAGAAGCTAATAGCAGAATACTTCAGAATGTATATATTGAGCAAAGACATAACATAAAGAATTTGCAAATAAATTTGGAGAGTACAGAAAAGTTAGATTTTTAGTGATTTCTAGTTTTTTACAGTAAAATATGCTCAACAGTCTTTTGGACTCTGTGAGAGAAGGTGAGGGTGGGATGATCTGAGAGAATAGCATTGAAACATGTATATTATCATATGTGAAACAGATTGTCAGTCCAGGTTCATGAGTGTGCTCAGGGCTGGTGCACTGGGATGACCCAGAGAGATGGGATGGGGATGGGTTTAGGATAGGGAACACATGTAAACACATGGTTGATTCATGTCAATGTATGGCAAAAACTACTACAATATTGTAAAGTAATTAGCCTCCAATTAAAATAAATAAATTTAAAAAATAAATAAAACTTATTCATCTTGTCCTCCTCCTCCCCCCAAAAAAATCTCCTACTAATGTTCCCAGGACAGATGCAAAAAGTGATCCAATCTCAATTTCAGCTTCGTTTTACTCTATGCTTTTTTTTTAAACCACATTGCATCAATAGTTTCTTAATCACTAGAATTACTTGCCATTTAAAACCTAAGTAGTGTAATTGTAACCAGCTCGTTTATTTTCCACTTTATCCCATTTTAAATTAGTTTTATAGCACCCAACTGTTTTGGAGTTTTGATTGAAAGCTCCACTTTCTTTAGACCTTCTTTAATTAAAAGATATCTGAATGGGAAGACTTTATGAATAGGTTAGTTAGGACAATCTACATGTGTGTATCTGTGTGTGTGCTCAGTCACGTTCAACTCTTTGTGACACCATGGACCATAGCCCACCAGCCTCCTCTGTCCATGGGATTTTCCAGGCAAGAATACTGAAGTAGGTTGCCATTTCCTTCTCCAGGAGATCTCCTCCACCCTGGGGTCAAACCTGTGTCTCCTGCATCTCCTGCATTGCAGGCAGATTCTTTATCTCTTAAGCCATTGGGACATCTAGTTAGGACAATGGATGCTGCCAAATGTGAGCATTAAGTATCAGGGGTGCTTCAAAAAGGCATTAAACAGCCCAGAATGGTCAGTGGTTTTAGAACCTGTGAGTTCTGAGCCTGACTTCATTCCTGCCTTCCTGTTTGCTGCCCTTGATAAATAATCTAACCCCTCTCACTTCTGTTTTTATCATCTGTTAAATTAAGAATTGTAGAACAGTATGCTTGTCAAGTCGCCATGCTATGACAAGGGATATGTTTGAAACTTGTAGAAAGTATTCTGTCCATCTCCTCGGCAAAATGAAACAAGCCCCTATTGTGTTTTAAGAGTGAACTCAATTGCCTGATTTATGCTGTCACATGTTTGCAAAGAGTGTAAATTGATTTTCACTAAAAACAGACTGAAAAACCAAAGTGCTTGCCAAACTCGAAATCGCTAACCTGTCTGGAAAAGCTCACCCAAGCCCATGGAATCTGAGGGACTATAAATGTTTAAATCAGATGTTTGGAGAAAGTGACTCCAGCCACAATTATTCCACAGAGGCAAGCGAATTGTAAGCTAGCTACACAAACAAACAATCTTCCAAGAAGACAACGGTCAGATTTTCTCCAAATGGATTAACTTTCAGTACAACTAAACTGAAGAAGCTTCACACACATTTGTTCTGAGAAAGCTAATTTCTCAAGGCAGATCTGCATTTATAAAGTCTAATATTTTTTAAAAGGAGGGAGCACCTAAAAAGCTTAGTTGATTTGGGGGTAGATCTGGAAGTTTCTGAGAGTTGGGAAAAAAACTCAGTAACATGATGTACTGTTTCACTGCATTTAAACACTGTGGCCAAGAACTTAGCTCTGGACGATCCTGGGATTGAAATCCAGTTCCATGTCTTAATAATCTGTGCTTACTTTCATCATAGGGCTGCTGTGAGGGTTAACAAGGCAAGGTCTGCAGGGAGATGCACATGGTAAATGATGTGTATATGCTCAGTTGCTAAGCTGCGTCCGACTCTTTGCAACCCCATGGACTGTAGCCTGCCAGTATTCTCTATCCATGGGATTTCCCAGACAAGAATTCTGGAGTGAGTTGCCATTTCTTACTCCAGGATGAGTATTGATCAAATCCACTGAATCACTTCATTCTTAAGGATATTTTTAATGAGAAAGATGTAACTATATTCCATAATTTTCTAGAGTGACCCACCATCCAGGTTTGTCCAAGACTGAGATTTTTCAAGGATATGGGACTTTTGAAACTAAGTGGAGGAAAGTCCTTGACAAACAGGGATGGTTGTCCCCATAGCTGTCATAAGCAGTTACTAAGTCATCAATTCAGTTCAGCCTCTCAGTCGTGTTTGACTCTTTGTAACCCCATGGACTGCAGCACGACAGGCCTCCCTGTCCATCGCCAGCTCCCAGAGTTTACTCAAACCCATGTCCACTGAGTGGTGATGCCATCCAACCATCTCATCCTCTGTCGTCCCCTTCTCCTCCTGCCTTCAATCTTTCCCAGCATCAGGGTCTTTTCAAATGAGTCAGTGCTTCAAATCAGGTGGCCAAAGTACTGGGGTTTCAGCTTCAGCGTCAGTCCCTCCAATGAGCATTCAGGACTGATATCTTTAGGATGAACTGGTTGGATCTCCTTGCAGTCCAAGGGACAATCTAGAGTCTTCTCCAACACCACAATTCAAAACCATCAATTCTTCAGAACTCAGCTTTCTTTATAGTGCAACTCTCATATGCATACATGACCACTGGAAAAACCAGAGGTTTGACTAGATGGACCTTTGTTGGTAAAGTAATGTCTCTGCTTTTTAATATGCTGTCCAGGTTGATCATAACTATTCTTCCAAGGAGTAAGCGTCTTTTAATTTCATGGCTGAAGTCACCATCTGCATTGATTTTGGAGCCCCAAAAAATAAAGGCTGTCACTATTTCCATTGTTTCCCCATCTATTTCCCATGAAGTGATGGTACCAGATGACATGATCTTAGTTTTCTGAATGATGAATTTTAAAGCCAACATTTTCACTCTCCTCTTTCACTTTCATCAAGAGGCTCTTTAGTCTTTCTTCATTTTATGCCATAAGGGTGGTGTCATCTGCACATCTGAGGTTATTGATATTTCTCCTGGCAATCTTGATTCCAGCTTCTGCTTCTTCCATACTAGCATTTCTCATGATGTACTCTGCATATAAGTTAAATAAGCAGGGTGACAATATACAGCCTTGACACACTCCTTTTCCTATTTGGAACCAGTCTGTGGTTCCATGTCCAGTTCTAACTGTTGCTTCCTGACCTGCATACAGATTTCTCAAGAAGCAGGTCAGGTGGTCTGGCATTCCTATCTCTTTCAGAATTTTCCACAGTTTATTGTGGTCCACACAGTCAAAGGCTTTGGCATAGTCAATAAGGCAGAAGTGTATATTTTTCTGGAAATTTCTTGCTTTTTCTATGATGCAATGGAAGTTGGCAATTTGGTCTCTAGTTCCTCTGCCTTTTCTAAATCCAGCTTGAACATCTGGAAGTTTATGGTTCAGGTACTGTTGAAGCCTGGCTTGGAGAATTTTGAGCATTACTTTACTAGTGTGTGAGATGAGTGCAATTGTGCAGTAGTTTGAACATTCTTTGGCATTGCCTTTCTTTGGGATTGGAATGAAAACTGGCCTTTTCCAGTTCTGTGGCTGCTGATGAGTTTTCCAAATTTGCTGGCATATTGAGTGCAGCACTTTCATAGCATCATCTTTTAGGACTTGAAATAGCTCTACTGGAATTCCATCATCTCCACTAGCTTTGTTTGTAGTGATACTTCCTAAGGCCCACTTGACTTTGCATTTCAGGATATTTGGCTCTAGGTTGGTGATCACACCATCATGATGATCTGGGTCATGAAGATCTTTTTTATTGAGACACAGTGAATTAATATTGTGCCAAAAGTTAGAATCAAAGGAATAAAAACTCACTGTATGCTTTTCACTTGACCATTTAGCCCACAGTGTCATAAACATGATACAACCACAAGTGCAGTCCTCTCCTACATTTAATTATTCAACAAATGAAATGAATAAAGAAGGAAACAGATATTTCCACAAACATTTTTATGTGCACAGTGTACCTGAAATGATAAATACATAAGTGCATACATGAGATTCTGTGGTAAGAACTGCAAAGAAGATAGGTGTAAGGTACAGTTGAGAACAAATTTTGGTTTCTTTTACAGCTCATAGTGTTAATATTTGTTCATGTCTGCTTCCCTCAATAGACTGCAAACTTTTATATCAAGACATGTGTATGTCTTCTTCACAGATAAGTCTACAGTATCTACAAGAGTGCCATGTAAAAGCCACCCTGTAAACATTTATTAGGCTTTCCTGGTGGCTCAGGAAAAATATGATGAAAAATCTGCCTGTAATGCAGGACACCTGAGTTCAATCCTTGGATTGGGAAAATCCCTTGAAGAAGGGAAGAGCAACCCACTCCAGTATGCTCTACTGGAGAATCCCATGGTCAGAGGAGCCTGGTGGCATACAGTCCATGGGGTCAGAAAAAGTCAGACACAACTGAACAAATAACACTTTCACTTTTTCACAGACACTTATTAAATAAATTATAATATGACATTGAAAGTATGCTCCTGCAACACATTGGCATAGCATCATTAACTTATTACTTACCAAGAGATATGTTGAGATCTGAAGCATGTCCAGATCAAGATATTTGTCTGGCAACATACACACACATGCATGAATATATAATGTGTATATTTGTGTGTGTGTGTGTAGGTCAAGGAAGAATATGAGCTAAAAATAATGATTTGAGTATTTTCAGTATAGAGTAGGTTGGTAAACTTATTTTCAGACATCTTCAATGGCTAAAAATAGATAAAATAATAAAGTGATTGAAATAAATCTCTTTTAAAAATATGCTTTAAGGTTTAGAATGATTTTTTTATATTTACAGAAAAATAGTCTATTAAATTTATTCACATTCCCTTAGTCTTTTTTTTTTCCTAATGCCCCTCCTTTTTCTTCTGTTTTAGGATCCCATCCAGGAAACCACATTTTAGGTGTCTGATTTTTTGATCCTCTTAGCTATGACAGTTTCTCAGACTTTCTTTGTTTTAATGACCTTGATAGTTTTGAGAAATACTGTACAGGTATTTTGTAGCATATCCCTTTATTGAAATTTGTCTGCTTTTCTCCTGATTAAACTGAGGCTATGGGTTTTGGGGAGAATGACCATATGCTTAAAGTGTTATTTTCATCACAACACATCACATCAAGATACATACTACCAACACAATTTATCGCTATTGATATTGATCCTGGTAACCCACAAAGAGGAGAAGGCAATGGCACCCCACTCCAGTACTCTTGCCTGGAAAATCCCATGGATGGAGGAGCCTGGTGGGCTGCAGTCCATGGGGTCGCTGAGGGTCGGACACGACTGAGCGACTTCCCTTTCACTTTTCACTTTCATGCATTGGAGAAGGAAATGGCAACCCACTCCAGTGTTCTTGCCTGGAGAATCCCAGGGACGGGGGAGCCTGGTAGGTTGCTGTCTATGGGGTCGCACAGAGTCGGACACGACTGAAGCGACTTAGCAGCAGCAGCAGCAACCCACAAAGAGTATAGATTTCTCCACTGTACATACATTTAAAAATTGAGACCATACTACACATAAACATTTTCCTTAAAACTGTTTCTTCAAGAAAATTAATTGAAATGAAAGTGAAAGTTTTGCTGTACAGAGATTTTTTTCCCATTGGGGTATAGTTGTTTTACATTTTTTTGTTAGTTTCTGGCATACAGCAAAGTGAATTAAACACATATGTCCCTTCTTCCTGGATTTCCTCCCCCTTAGGTCACAGAGCATTGAGTGGAGATCCCTGTGCTACACAGTCTGTTCTCATTAGTTATTGTCTTATCCATAGTAGTAATATTTGTCAATCCCAACTCCCAATCCATCCCACTCCCCCGTGCTTCCCCTTTGGTATCCACACGTTTGTTCTCTACATCTGTGCCTCAAATTTCTGCCTGGTAAATAAGTTCATTATATTATTTTTCTAGATTCTAAAAAATGCATTATTAAATAATATTGCATTACTAAATAATATGCATTACTAAATAATATTTCTTTTCTCTTTGTGACTTGCTTCATTCTGTATGAGAGTCTTTAGGTCCATATGTGTCTCAACAGATGACTTAATAATATTCCATTGTATAAGTGTAGCATGTTTTCTTTATCCATCCCTCTGTTGAATTTTTTTTCCATGAAGCATTTGCTTACTGAAGACTTTTCTTGTTAGAGCTGTAAACTTTTACTCTTTAAGCTCTTCCTTTTGTTAGTGTTGCAGATTGCAGATCAGTCTAGCCCCAGTGTATCCACTCTGAGTAGGAGAATCAATCAAGATGCCCTAACAAATCTTGGCAAAAAGATAAATGCTTATTTTGCAGATGCTAATCATTGTATTTTCCCAGATATTTAAATCATAAGTGGACTAACACTGAGGCAAGAAATACTAAAAGCTGAATCAGTGAGGGCAGAGCTCCCAAGAAATTGTTCATTAATCTAGTTATCTAGTTCCCCAAAGCTTTTCTGATTACTAGCCTTCTGATGCCAGTTTTTATTTCCTCTTTGATTTTGTGACCTATGCTAATATCTTTCTATTAACCTTTTTTCCTTAAGCTTTGATAGCATTTCTTCCTGTTACTTACTATGAAAAATCATTAACTTTTTTTTTAATAATGATGAAAAACTTAAAAATCAGCAGCATTATTTTCAACTACAATTTCATCTTTAAACAAATTCTATCTCTTCCTTTCTCAGCTTGTGAAAATTGCCTCCCACTTCCTATCCTCCCTTCATTCTTGTTAGTTGAGCTATTGTTTTTATGTTTTATAAAACCATAAACCATAAACCATGGTTTATGATCACAGTGATCAGGAGGGCTTAGTTAAACTGGATAACAAGCAACCACAAATCTTAACGGTTCAACAGAAAGTTTTCCCCTTACTCATGGTGTCTGTTCATCATGGGTCAACTGGAAGCTCTGCTCCATCTCTTTATTCAAGGATAGGATGTCCAAATTCCCGACAGACATGAATCTTCAGGATTTGAGAAAAATAAATCAGAATTCCTGTGGATTCTTATGAATTCCCCCAAACCATAAGTTATTCTGTGTGTTTCATCATACTCTACATATTTTAAAATCACAGTAAGTACTGTGTCAATAAAAAGTAAATCATTTTTTATGATGTGGTTATACTAAAACTTTCAGAGGTTTTCTTTAAAAAGAAAAAAAGATTCTGATAATGGACATAAATTCCTTTTGGGTGGGATGATCATGCTCAAAAATTAGATAGTGATATTGTTTACACAATTCTGTGACTAAATGAAAAATCATTGACTTGTACACTTTAAAGGGGTGAATTTTATGGTTTATAAATTACAGCTCTATAAAACTGTTATAAAAGAGAGAAAGCAGGTAATATTAAAAAGTTCAGTTCAGTTCAGTCGCTCAGTCGTGTTCGACTCTTTGCGACCCCATGAATCGCAGCATGCCAGGCCTCCCTGTCCATCACCAACTCCCGGAGTTCACTCAGACTCACGTCNTGACCACAGGAAAAACCATAGCCTTGACTAGACGGACCTTAGTCCGCGAAGTAATGTCTCTGCTTTTGAAAATGCTATCTAGGTTGGGCATAACTTTTCTTCCAAGGAGTAAGCGTCTTCTAATTTCATGGCTGCAGTCACCATCAGCAGTGATTTTGGAGCCCAAAAAAATAAAGTCTGACAGTTTTCACTGTTTCCCCATAATAGCAATAAAAAAATTAAAAAGTTAGTTTATTTCTATTATGAATCAATATATTATAAAAATATTTTATTTCTCCCCATATAAAAATGCCTATGATGTGCTCATGCTTGGTTGCTTCAGTCATGTCTTACTCTATATGACCCTATGGATTGTAGCCTGGCAGGCTCCTCTGTCCGTGGGATTCTCCAAGGCAAGAATACTGGAGTGGGTTGCCATGCCCTCCTCCAGGGGATCTTCCCAAGTGAGGAATCAAATCTGTGGCATCTCCTAAGAAAATAGATATCATATAATCTTATATAGAATAGATATGATATATTATCATGTATAATACATATGTATTCTAATATATGCTGTTAGAGGCAAACTTTATTTATACTGCAGGTTTAGCATCAGACCACCACAATAAAGCAAATATCGCAATAAAATGATTCTCATGAATTTTTTTGGGTTCTCAGTGCACACAGAAGTTATTTTATACTATACTGTTGTCTATTAAATAAAAAGTAGCATATATCTTTAAGAAGTATATATCTTAATTAAAAAATTTTTATAATCACAAAATGCTATCATCAGCTGGACCTTCAGTGAGTCCTCATCTTTTTGCTGGTGAAGGGTTTGAAATATTATAAGATTTACCAAAATGTAACACAAAGACATGAAGTGTGCAAATGGTCTTAGAAAAATGGCACCTATAGTCTGGCTCAAGGCAGGGTTACCAC
Organism: Cephalophus harveyi; assembly: GCA_006410635.1. Classification (NCBI taxonomy): domain Eukaryota; kingdom Metazoa; phylum Chordata; class Mammalia; order Artiodactyla; family Bovidae; genus Cephalophus; species Cephalophus harveyi. The sequence continues at coordinate 266 of SJYT01070003.1, read as the reverse complement.
AAGCCTTCTTTTGTAAAAAATCATTATATGTGCAAAGTGCAATAAAATGAAGTACAATAGAATGAGGTTTGTCTGTATATTTAATACAGTCTGTATAATATATAACATACATATTAATATATATAATATTTTATACTATATTTGTTCATAATATTAACAAGCTATACTTTTCTTTGGCCTTACCTTGTAGCTCAGTTGGTAAAGAATCTGCCTGCAATGCAGGAGACCTGGGTTCAATCCCTGGGTTGGGAAGATACCCTGGAGAA
>SJYT01070001.1:316752-334190 GCA_006410635.1 Cephalophus harveyi | reverse complement strand
ATGCTGTGAGTCGGACACGACTGAGCGACTGAACTGAACTAAAGTGATGGATTAAAAATTAAAACGACTACAAAGCTTTGCCCTGTGAGTTTTTCTCAGTCACAGCAGCTTCCACATCCATTTGCAAAACATTCATACTTGTGTGTGAGACACATTGTGCATCCTCTATACAGACAGCACAGGGTGCCACGTGGTCTCCAGATGCCTTGTTTTGGCTAAAGGTCCTCTAGGTTGGGAATCATTGGCCCAGGTCCTCTTCGGGCCCTGGGGGTTTATGTGTCTAACATGGGCCACAGGAGTTGTGCAACTTGCTCAGGCTCACGTAGCAAATGAGCGGTGGAGTCTAACTTGCTCTTTTCCAGCCCCGGCTCCCTTGGCTCATCAGCTGGCCTGGCTGACAGCACGGCTCCCCATCAGCTACCCTGGAAATGAGAAGCAGGGAGGCATGAGAGCCCTGAAACTGCCTAGGTTGAGGGTGAGGAGGATGGCAGAACACTGACAGCCCCAAATGATATGGAACATACTTCAGATGCCGGGTGTGTGGTTTAGTAGTGGCTGGAATTACACCTTCAGGGCTGAGCCTGAAGCAAGTCTGGACCCAGCCGAGGCAAGGATCGCGTAGGGGGACCTCAGCCCAGAGCCACGAAGCTGAGCAGAGAGGCAGCAAGGGCTGGAGGCAGGTTCCCAGCTAGAAATCAGGTGCCCAGATCTGTTGCCATTCCAGACATTTGTGGTGGTTTGTTCATTCATTCAGTGAGGTAGTCAGTCCATCACTCAGCAAAGCTCCCTGAGCTGGGCAGCTCTGTGGCCTGGCACAGGGTCCAAGGATGAACTGGGCACAGAGGAACATGCAGAGCACGTCTCAAGGCTCAGTTGGGCCAGGGGCGCTGGCAGAAGGAGAAAGGAAGGAGAAACTGAGGAAGGTTTTCCAGAGGATAAAATGGTTATCTTCTGTGTTTTAGTGCTTAATTGCTCAGTCGTGTCTGACTCTTTGCGACCCCATGGACTGTAGCCTGCCAGGCTCCTCTCGGCATGGGGATTCTCCAGGGAAGAATACTGGAGTCGGTTGCCATGCCCTACTCCTGGGGATCTTTCCAACCCAGGGACTGAACCCAGGTCTCCAGCATTGCAGGCGAATTCTTTACCAACTGAACCACCAGGAAAGCCCCCAAGAACACTAGAGGGGGTAGCCTATCCCTTCTCCAGGAGAACTTCCTGACCCAGGAATCGAACCAGGGTCTCCTGCATTGCAGGCAGATTCTTTACCAGCTGAGCTACCAGGGAAGCCCTATCCTCTGTGAACTGTTCTCAGAGGACAAGGAGGGGTCCACTGGGCAGGCTGGGTGGAATCTTTCAGAGAGAAAGATGGACTTCCCTGTTAGTTAGGATCTTAGGAGATCAAGGGGCTGACTGGAGAAGCAAATGAGACTGCCTTTGTAGCCAAGCTGGCAAAGCGGTTTGCTCAATTTGGCCAACAAAGGCTCAGAGTGGGAGAGCACCTGGCCCTCTACTGACAGTGGGTCTGTAAAGAACACGTGTGTGCTCAGGAGGAAGCAGAGTGCAGGGAGACGGAGGAGAAATAGGCAGTGGGGCCTCGGGGGAGTCAGGTGGTGTGGCGGCCGCCAGCCGGGTTAGGAACTCGGTCTGATTCTTGAGCTGGTGGGGAGACGCCTACCATGTTCAACCGATGAGGCCCTTCTCTAGCTGCTGAGGGTAGAAGGGATCTGAGTGGGAGGTAGGGAGCCCAGCCAGGAGGCCACTGCTGTCGGCAGTGTGGGAGCTGATGCTGGTCTTAATGAGGACTGAGACAGAGGGACAAGCGAAGAGAGTGCTTGAGACAACCCTCAGAGAGCGAATGGATCTTGGTGAGTGGAGGTGGTCAGAGAGGGAGAGAAAGGCGTGGAGGGCGATGGCCAGCTCCTGGATGTGTGACAAAGCTGGGGTTTGTCACCCTCTGAGATGGCACTGGAGGCCCCTCTGCCCTGGTGAGGAGTAAATGGGTATGAAGAGTCTGCTGCTTCCGCAGAAGTGGAGCCTCGACTCACACAGCATCATATGCTAAGCCTTAGCTGCCTGGTCTCTTAGCCACATGCCCCTTCCCTCTTCAGTCCATCTGCTGTCACACTGATCTAAACAATGGATCTGATCTTGTCACTCCCCTGCTGAAAAATATTCCAAGCCTTCCTGTTGTCCCTAGAAAGATGTAATCTCTGAAGCCTGGCAAATAAAGATCTATAATCTGACTCCACCAACCTTCTCTGTCTCAGTACCCCAATGCTCTACACTAGCCACAATAAACAATAATAGTAACAACAAAAACCAGTTCATGTTTTTAGATAACAAACTTTTACTAAAAGACCAAGTGATTTTTTTTCAATCACATTGTTGATCTGCATATTTTGATATGATTTACAATATTTATTGTTATTTGGTTCACAACTTTTTTCTTTTTCACAAAATTTTGTCAGAAAAATATATATTCTTCATCTTAGAAAAACTGTTATAGCCATACGTACCACTCACCAAGACCTATGTTCTATTAATAAATGTACTCAAAACAACAAAAGTTCAATGTTTTCACTAAAATAAGCAAATAAACCTTTATTGAAAATAATAATTTAAAAAAGTTAAAATAGCTAACAAGCAGTATTGTGTCAGGCAAGTGTCCTAAGAATTTTACAGGTATTTAGCTCATCTAATTTTTTTAAGTTTTTATATTGGAGCACACAGTTGATTAACAATATTGTTAGTTTCAGGTATACAACAAAGTGATTCAGTTATACATATACATGTATCTATTCTTTTGCAAATTCTTTGCCCAATTAGGTTGTCATGGATATTGAGCTCATCTCATTTTTAGTAGAAAAATACTGAAAGTCTTGCACTTCCCAGAATGGACTATATGCTCTCGTCTCTGCACCCACGATTTTCTTGTCCCAGTACTTAGCCATCCTTCTGACCATTTGATTCACATTTATCCCCTATCAGCTTGTACCAAGCACTGTACTAAGTGCCAGGGATTCAAATGAGTGAGACACGGTCCCCGTAATGCGGGAGACAGAAGCATGGAAATTCAGTAAGTGCAGTGATGAGATGAGGTGGGTGCCCTCATCCAGCCTGGGCCTGCCCCCCTGCAGCTGGACTTCTACCCTCTCCAGGAGGCCTTCTGGCTTTGCCAGGCTGGGTGGGCTCCCTTTTCTGTGCCCCCACCATCCCTGCTCTGCCCGTATCACACGCTGACCACCCTGTGTGGGCAGTGGCTGCATGGCTGCCCTCTCCTGGGCACAGTGAAGGCAGAGGACAGTCTGACTCATCGCTGACTCAGCACCCAGGACAGTCTAGACACAGGTGCTTGGGATTTACTGGATGAGAGTGCTTGAGGAGTGAAGACGCAGGACGAGGGGCAGCCTCCTCCTGGGTTCTTCTCTGATGCTCTCTCTCCAGAGTCAGGCCTGCTGCCCCTGTTCCATTCCACTCAGCCCAGAGGGTGTTGCAGAGTTCAGGCTCTGTGGGTAAGGCTGGGGCTGCTCCTTTCATCCCTGGTTCAGGAGCAGCCTGGTTAGAAAAGGCCATCCCAGACTGGGCACCCAACATGCCCCCTCGCCAGGCTACAACTCTCTGCCCCTGACTTCTGAGGAAGGAGCAGTATCTTGGGCAGCTCTGGTCTTAGAGGTAAGAGGGAGGAGGCCCTGAAGCAGCCCTTGGAATCCCTGGGTGTCAGGACTGGGGTAGGGGTGTCTCCAAGAATTCCTTGAGTTCCTAAGCCCCTTTTCAGCCTCTGGGCTATGGATCCTGTGGCAGCTGTGATGGAGGGTTCTTTATTCTTTAGGAATAAATGACTAGAGTGGTCTCAAACTAGGGTGCTGCTGCTGCTAAGTCGCTTTAGTCGTGTCCAACTCTGTGCGACCCCATAGACGGCAGCCCACCAGGCTCCCCCGTCCCTGGGATTCTCCAGGCAAGAACACTGGAGTGGGTTGCCATTTCCTTCTCCAATGCATGAAAATGAAAAGTGAAAGTGAAGACAATCAGTCGCGTCTGACTCTTAGAGACCCTGTGGACCGCAACCTACCAGGCTCCTCCGTCCATGGGATTTTCCAGGCAAGAGAACTGGAGTGGGTTGCCAGTAACTTCTCCGTCAAACTAGGGTATTTGAAGAATATTCTAGGAAGCCTTTCAGGGTCTAGTGACAGCTCAGGCTGGTCCTTTGGACCCTCACTGGGTTAACATAGCTCTTTTTCTCCAGAGCTCTGGAGAGGCAGTTGGAGGCCCTCTTAGGGTGGCTGTGAATCTTGGGGCAAGGACCCAAGATAACTTTCAGCCTCAGCCCTCTCTCCCAGGCAGAGTGGCTGGGAAGCTCTGGCCCCCACCCTCTGCTCCTTGCCTCAAAGCCCCTCTTGGCTCATGGTGCCTCTGCAGAGGTGGGGCTGGGGGCAGGGAGCCTTGGGGGCTGATGCTAACAGCTTTGGACAGGGTGGGAATTTCCACTCCTATCTAGGGAGCCATCAACACTGTGTGCCCTGACCTGGGCCTTTGGCCTCTAAAGGGCAGTGGGAAGGCCGGCCCCAGGGCCAATCCCTGGCCATTAATCCCTCCTGCCAGCCTGAATATCCACCCAGCATGGTCAGACAAAGGCCTGCCCAGCCCAGCCACTGTGTTCCTCCCGCCCCAGGGGCTCCACTCAGACGCTGGGCCGCCTGGAATCCAGGCCCATGAGAAAGGGGCCGCCTTCACTGGCCATCTTATGCCCGGATGCTCAGCCGCATCCCGTCCGGCCCAGGGCCTGTGAAAAGAGGGCCCAGCCACGCTGAAAACAAGGATTAGCCCTTGGGCCACCCCCTGACACCGGCCTGCTTGGCTCCGGGAAGCAGGCCCAAAGGAGGGGGCCAGGCAGACACAGAGAACTGGAAAAGTCTGGGTTCTCACCCCTTTGGCCCAGCTCCCTGCCCCCACTCTCCCCAAGAGTAGCACAGCCAACCACACATTCAGTATCACTTACTGAACATACACTGTGTGTCCCAGACTCTACACATGGACTGGAAAATTGATAGTACAAGAAAAGTTCAGCCTGCCAAGGGAGGTAGTAAGAGTCATTCTCCTACAACCTACTCCCGACCCCCGGAGGCTATGGTAGGGGTCTTTGGAGGGGTTTTCAGCCCTAAGGGAAGGGGAGACAGTGGCTCTGGTTTCCTGCTTGAGAAGAGCTGCAGCATTCTGCTGCACCTGGCTGCATACGTGCAGGTGCTGAAACCATTTCTGTGGCTCTGCCTCTCTCCTTCTCTTCCTGGTTTAATACCAGAAACGCCAGGTGTGTAGTAGAAAATAAATCTCATATTTAAAAAGTCTGGTGCCAGTGTGGGCCAGGCACTTTCGTATACGATCTCATTTGAATCTTATAACACCGAGAGGGTCCATTATTGTCCCTCTTCGGCAGGTGAGGAAACAGGCTCAAATGAGCAATCGGCCCTGGACGCTCGGCTCTTGGAGCCAGGTGCCCTGCTGCTGCAGCTGCTTGACTTGCCTTCCTCTTTGGTGAGCTGCACCATCTTATGCTCCCAAGGCCTGTGCCAGGCAGTAGGATGCAAGGTGGAGAGGGGGCTGAGGTGGGGCCTCTTCATGTGTAAACCAGGCTGATTCTTCACTTGCGGTGGGAGGGTGGTTGTCTCTAGATCTCTCTAGAGTGTCATCTTCTCCTTCCTCTTGCTTCTCGGTCCTCTCTGTCTGTCTCTCTCAAAGTGGTTGGTAGTTGTCTGGGTGTCCATCTCTTCACTCTGTCTCCCCTGAGCACTAGCAAAGGACATGGCACAGAAGTGCTCGATCAACGATGTGGGTGAAACTGAGGCCAGGAGAACTGAAGGAAGGATGGATTTGGACCCATGCGGAATTGACACGACTTGCAGACTGCTCAGATGTGGGGAGTGATGGGGGAGGGAGGAGCCTGAGATGATGCCCAATATTTCTGATCTGGGTGGTAAGGGGCAAGGGGTGCATGGGCTGAGATTTGGACTGCAGGATGGGGAGGAAGATGGAGTTTGGGGGTGCACTGGGTTGAGGGTCATGTTAAATGGACACTTGGATATGCTGACTTGGAGGTCAGGAGAGAGAGGCTAGGCACCAATTTTGCAGATGAAGTTGTGAGAGCTGGAAGGACTCTAGAGTAAATTATTTCAATAGTCTCAGCTTTAAAATATCATGGTATGATGGTGTGCTGGTGCACTGAGCTCTGGGTTTAATCTCACCTGCCACTTACTAGCTATGTGAAGTCAGGCAAGTCTTTTAACCTCTTAAAGCCTTAGTTTCCTTATCTGCAAAACAGGGATAATAATAGTACGACCTCACAAGGTATTCACATTTAAGTGAGCTAATATATGTGTTTACTGCATACACAAAGTTCAGTAATGGTGGCTGTTATATTACCTGCTGAGATTGGAACTGGGAGAGTGGGTTGTTGAGCTCTGAGTTTGGAATTTGAAGCCCTAGGCCCTCTGGCTGCTGTAGCTACCTTTGATTATCTGTACCCAGGGGCACTCCACAGCAGCCAGAACTGGGGTGAGACACCTAGGGCTCCAAATTTAAGGAGGCACTGGCTCTCAAAAGCTGACCCTGCACTTGTATCACCCTGAGAGTGAGCACTCCCTTAAATTCGGGCCACTTCAGTAGTCTTACCTAGTCTCATCCCTGCTCCCTTGAACTTGCCTATCTCCAGGACAGACAAGCCTCTTTAAGACAAGGCTCTTTTATCCCTTAGTTCCTTCCAAGCCAGGTCTGGCTTTCCTGTCACTTTGGGAGTTTCCTGAAATAGGCTCAGGGTTGCATCTCTTTTGAAGGTGTGTGGTGGGTGGTGGTATTTCCTAGAGATAGATTTTAATAAAGAATAAGGAACCTCCTCATCAGCACCTTCCCCAATGAGCTGTGAGTCTGGCATTTCTGGAGCTTTCCAGATGGCACTAGTGGTAAAGAACCCGCCTGCCAATGCAGGGGACACAAGAGACCTGGGTTCAATCCCTGGGTCCGGAAGATCCTCTGGAGAAGGGCACGGCTACCTACTCCAGAATTCTTGCCTGGAGAATCCTATGGACAGAGGAGCCTGGTGGGCTACAATCCAAAGGGTCCCAAAGAGTCGGACACAACTGAAGAGACAGCATGCATGCACCCCGCCAGAACATTCCCCAGTGAGATGTGAGTCTGGCATTTCTGGGCCAGTAAGCAGCTCTCTCAGATTTTGTCTGTGGAAGCACTTGAGGGGTTTCTCTTTGAACCAGTAACTGTGTCTTGGAACTTTGGGCTGTGCATCTGTGTTTTGTGCATCTTCCCAGGGTGCATGACATGAGGGTGTGAAAAAGGGAGCCTTTTTTCTAGAACAGAAGATGCATGGAGAAGAGGCAGCCAGAAGGCAATTCCAAATTACAGATTTTCTAGGGGGCTCTTGATTTAAAGTAATCAGTTCTCCGGTTCCCAAATCTGCTGGCTGTATTGCTTTTCACAATTTTGTTTTTTCAAAGGTTACTGGCCTGGATGGGACAAGGCTTTGGGGGAGATAGCAGAGAGAGGAGATGCTAACCCCGGAGCCAGGAAATATCCTCCCCTGACAAAGCCTGCCTCCTGCTCTTCCCTTCCCCCCAACCTACCTTTCTCCATTGTCTAATGTCCTGGGGTGGGTTTGACACCTCTTTGACCAGCACAGCATTAGGATGCTGAGGGTCGGCAAGTTGGCTCTGGGCGGCTCTCATCTCTGCCCCAGCTGGGATTGAAAGGACTCGGAGGGGTACTAGGAGAGACGGACAGAGGCGACAGGACTTAGCTGAGAGGCGTAGGATGGGGAGGGGGCCCAGAGAGTGCTCTGAATGGATGGATTTGTGATTGGCATTGACCCAAAGGGGTGGAGGTTGAGGGAAGAGTGGACAGGGAAGGGGGCTGACTGAGTCTGGTGTGATGGGGCTTGGACCAGGGGCTGACCCAATGGAGATGGAGAAGGGATGAGGCTGGGTCTGGGAAAGACTGACCCAAAGGGACGGGGCCAAGGGAGGGGTGAAAGGCTGGGGATGGGGGAGAGAACTGTCAACCTTGTCAGAGGATTGGGGAGGCAAATTAGAGGGGGAGGCGCTGGCCAGCGGAGAAGGTCCGAGCCCTCGCCCCTGGCTGGGGGCACAGAGGGAGGGGGCCGTGTCCATATAAGGCAGGCCAGCGGCCCGGGTCTCCGAGAACGCGGGCAGCCCGCCGCCTTCCCATGACTGGGCGCAGCGACATGGAGCCGCCCGCAGCTTTCTCGGGCTTTCCGGCCCCGCCCTCGGTCGCGCCGTCGGGGCCGCCGCCGTCGCCGCTCGCCGGAGCCGAGCCCGGGCCGGAGCCCGAGGAGGCGGCGGCGGGTCGCGGGGAGCCGGAGCCCGCGCCGGCGCCCGGGCCGGGCCGGCGGCGGCGGCGGCCCCTGCAGCGCGGGAAGCCTCCCTACTCCTACATCGCGCTCATCGCCATGGCGCTGGCGCACGCCCCGGGCCGCCGCCTCACGCTGGCCGCCATCTACCGCTTCATCACCGAGCGCTTCGCCTTCTACCGCGACAGCCCGCGCAAGTGGCAGAACAGCATCCGCCACAACCTCACGCTCAACGACTGCTTCGTCAAGGTGCCCCGCGAGCCGGGCAACCCGGGCAAGGGCAACTACTGGACGCTCGACCCGGCGGCCGCCGACATGTTCGACAACGGCAGCTTCCTGCGGCGCCGCAAGCGCTTCAAGCGCGCCGAGCTGCCCGTGCTCCCGGCCCCGCCGCCGGCCGCCGGCCCGCCGCCCTTCCCCTACGCGCCCTACGCGCCCGGCCCAGGGCCCGCGCTGCTGGCGCCGCCGCCCCCCGCCGCCCCCGGCTCCGCGCCGCCCGCGCGCCTCTTCAGCGTCGACAGCCTGGTGAGCCTGCCGCCCGAGCTGGCGGGGCTGGGCGCCCCCGAGCCGCCCTGCTGCGCGGCCCCCGACGCCGCCTTCTCGCCCTGCACCGCCTCCCCGCCGCTCTACTCACCGCCGCCCGACCGCCTGGGGCTGCCCGCGGCGCGCCCCGGCCCCGGCCCCGGCCCGCTGCCAGCCGAGCCGCTGCTGGCCTTGGCAGGGCCGGGAACCGCGCTCGGCCCCCTCGGCCCGGGGGAGGCCTACCTGCGGCCGCCGGGCTACGCGCCTGGGTTGGAGCGCTACCTGTGAGCCCCCTTCCATCGGCGGGGGCGGCCCGGGCCCCTCTTCCCCAGGAAGGGGCACTGCCCGGGAGCCCCAATCTCTGTACCCGTGCCTTAGAGCGCGCCTCGGAGCTCCCCAGCTCTGCCTCGTGGACTGAGCACAGCTGTTTCACCCGCCGCTGTCCCTCATCCCTGGGGAACCTCGCACCATCTCTCCACTGCACTTAACCCCCCCATCCCCCATCCCGAATTGTAAGGCCCGCATTTCTTCTCCCTCCACTGTGAGCCCTCGTCTGTGCACGCCCCCGACCCCTGCACTATTTTGGGTCCCATGTCTTGGGATCCTGGAGAACCACCTGTGAGCCCCCACCTCGAATTTCTGGTGAATTTCAAGCCTTTGGAAGTCAGACCTTCGATCTCAAACTGCCTCCCAACTGGTCTTTAACCTCCCCTGGGTGTTTTGGTTGTTTTCTAATAACACATTAGAGGCCAGACTCCTTCCTGGGTCTGTGACTCCCTGGCTGTTGTCCCTTCATTCCCCCCACAAGCTTGTCCCCGACTCCCACTTACCTGTCCGTTCCGTTTCCTCCTGAGAGAGCACTCCCCTTTGACACAGCCTGGAACCTGGCTGGGCTCCTCCAGACCTCAGGACAGCTCTTCATTTCTGAGACAAGCAACACCAAGGGCTCCTTGACTTCAGGAGGAGTTAGTGGGCTGCCCCATCATCTGAAAAACTTGAGACTTACTAATTATTATTTTTAATTAAAACTAGTTTAATTAAAAAGAAGAAACTTTCCTCTGGGCTTGGTGTGCTGGCTGGTGACTTGGGGGAGTGGTCTGGGGAGACAGTAGGGGAGTTCTGTTCAGGATCTTGGGTTGCCACATGGGGTGAGCCCCTTGTGAGTTACCAGGTAAAGTTTCATGAAGTAGGATTAGGATGTGATTCAGCCATAGCTGTGCTCATAGTAGGCCTGATGAAATGCCATCCATCACCTGCTGCAGAAGCTGGTAGAGATGGGGCATGCAGGTGAGTGTATTTGGCCAGTGGGTTTGTCTGCTGTATGGGATTATTCCCAGCTCCCATAGATAAGGGAGCAATGGCTAGTCCTCCAAAAAGCACTCACTGAATGTGCCAAGCATTGGGAATATAATCACTAAACAAATGGGCAAGATCCATGCTTTGAGCTTATGGGTCAGTGAGGAAGAGACATTATCAATCAGTTCTCAGAGAAATGAGACAAATGCCCTACAGCCTTCCACTCAAACTGTGGTCCAGGTACCTGGGAGCTTGGTAGAAATGCAGAATCTTACTCAGACCCACTGAATCATCGGTTTCCACAATTTAACAAAATTCCAGGGTGATTAGCATACACAGTATTCTGGACTAAAGGCACCGTGCCAAGGCTGGGGCTCAGTTTAAAAGGCTACTTCTACTTTAAGGAGTGGGACCAGGCTGCAGAACCATACATGCCCTGCTGAACTTCTGGAGCTGGATTCTGCATCCTGTCTTAACTCCCCTGCTGAAATGGGAGCTGGAGCAGCAGGGACTTGAGCTGATTCATGACTGTCCCCAGCACCAAGGACAGGGCAGCACTGAGTATTCAGAAGTTGCAGGAGAGGGAGGGAATTGGCCTTTGACCTATCCTGCTTTTTGGTGCTGATCCAAACGCTAAGCTCAGGCTTTTCCCAGCTCCTTTGCCCCAGGGCTCTCAGTCTACTAGGGTCTGAATTAGGTGTGGGGAAGGGCGGGGGAGGGGAATCAGTGTGTCTGAGCCCAGGGTGAACGTGATTTGCATGTTGGACGTGCCTGATCCAAGAGTTTAAAGATCTGGGGGCAGCGATGGAGGGCGAGCACAGAGAGTAAGCAGCTCATAGAGGAGAAAGGTTCTGGAAATTCGAGAAGGCAGGGAAGGCCCTCTTTGGAGGTAGGGAAGTAGGTATGCAGAGTCTGGTATGAAATGCTCTGGATAGACCCTGCTCCCTCAGCTATTAACCCCTTTGGGCAAGTCAGATTTAATTTGGCTGATGCATAACAGCCCTTCACTTAATATTTGATGACTGAATGAGTGAATGAATCCCTAGTGTCTAATGTTGTGCCTGACTTACTGAATAATGATTGGGCTGACAGTGCTTTGGCACCTTCTTACTCATTCTCACTTGCCGCCCTCGCACTGATCTGAAGTAGAGCTGAAAGGCGTGGAGGTGGAGACTAAGTCCCCATTGGTCCAATGAGAAAATCGCCCCTCCCTGCAGCCAAGCAGGTAGGGAAGATCCCGCCCTCAGTTCTCTAAGGAATGGAGCCCCGCGGAGATCAAAATGCATACTTGCTTCTGCTCCAAATGGTGTTACAGTCCTCCTGCCTCACAGAACTTCATGATAAATTCCTTCCAAATCCAAGAAATTTCCACAGACAGGAAGAAGAGGATCCTTCTTACTTGGCTGAAGTCGGGAAGTGCTTCTTGAATTCTGAATTCAAATCTTGTCTGCCCCTGGGATCTTGAAATAGTGGGGACGAGATGAGAAATGTCTGCATGGAAATACCAGAAAGGTAAATACTGAACTAGAAAGTCAGAAAGATTTTATTTTAAAAATGTTTCTTTAGTTTTCCTTTATTCAACATCAGGGAGGGCTGACTGTGCCAGACCCTGTGCTGGGCTCTGAGACCAATAGGGACACAAGCATGAGAGTGTTTATGCCCTTACAGAGTTCATTGTCTGGAAAGCTACATGTCATAGAGCATCGTAAGAATTTTGACACTTTGGGAGGTGCTGAAAAAACAAAGCAAAAGCCCTAATTCAATTCTGTCTTTAAAGCACCAAACACTTTTTTTTTCTAGAAGTGAGATTTCAATATTATTTCCTCTACCCTCTTTTTGGAGGAAATAATTTGAATAGTCTTCAGAAATGTTAAGTGAATACTTACCCCTTCATTCTTATAGAAAACTTGATATCATCTTTACTCTGAAGATACATTTTTTAACACTTGAGTTTTGTTTTTATTAAATTGAAACAGTCATATAACCTAGCAAGTCAAATAGCAATCAAAGACCTTAGGACCTGTGCTTGGTTTCTTAGAAGCATCTATTTTCAGTTCATATTTGTCTCTTTTGGATCTACTTTCCTATTTCCATGCTTATACTATTCTCTCTTAAAACAGAAATGATTAACTTCCTATTATGATTGATGATCATTTACCTCTAAATCTCTATCTCTTCCCAACTCCATCTGAAATTACCAACTTTTGGTTAAATTAGTTTCTAGGATTTATATTACTTCTTCTTGTTTAGTTACTAAGTTGTGTCTGACTTTTTGTGATCCCATGGACTATAGCCCATCAGGTTCCACTGTCCATGGGATTCTCCAGGCAAGAACACTGGAGTGGGTTGCCATTTCCTTCTCCAATGCATCAAAGTGAAAAATGAAAGTGAAGTCGCTCAGTCATGTTCGATTCCTAGAGGCCCCATTGACTGCAGCCTACCAGGCTCCTCCGTCCATGGGATTTTCCAGGCAATAGTACTGGAGTGGGATGCCATTTACATGACTATTGCCATAAAAATTTTGTTCTCCAAGTAGTTCCATGACTACTCTCCCTTTTTTTTTCTTTTGGTGCAACTTTGAATTTTCCTGGAGTTATTGCCTTATTTTTGTTTTCATTTGCTTATCTTTACACCTGTGGCTAAATCTTCTTCCCATATCTTTTAATAGCATAGTTTTTCATGAAGTCAAACTTATCAGGAACCCTGTCATCGCTTTTGGTCGTGTTTTTCCTTTCCCGGGGGCATCTCTCCCAGAGCCTTCTGTCCTCCAGCTTCAGACTGGGCTGATTGTGCTCCATGTTTGCTGCCCATATGTGGCCCTGAAATTTCCCTTTACTGTTTTCCTTGGAATTCCCTCCATCTCTATCCTTTGTTGGATCCTGTGCTCCTGGGATTCCAATCTTCCCTTTTGGTTTATTTTTTTGTTTCAGTCGAGGTCAATTTGGGGGAAAATTTTGCATTATCTGAAATTAAGATGATTATTTTAACATGAGAAGCTAAGTGTGCCCTTTTACAATTAAATGACTGTGTCAAAGCTGTGTTCTGTAGACTTTATTTAGGGGTGGTTGAGAACGAGGGGAATGGGAGACTGTTTCCTGGGTTCAGTACACACTTCCCGCCTACCCTACCTACCTACTGGGAAACTTGGAAGGAGGCTCGGTGTTATAGAAATGAGGGATGCTTGTTTGGGTAGGAGAGTTAAGCTAGGGGAAGGGTTCTGAGTTCCTTATAGGAATAAGGAATTACTCATAGGTGAGCTGAGAGGGGTTGCTTCCTGACTTAGGGGGATTTGGGACGCCCAGAAAGAATGACTTTGGGCCCGTGATGGTGCTGAGCTGCTTAGAGGGCCTGTGGGATTCAGCTCAAGAAAGTGGCCAGTGTCACCCTGGCAGGTAGAAAATTGAGTACCTAGGAAAGTGACATCCTCGGCAAGGACACAGGCCAGCGTGTCAGAAGAGAAGCTCCTTCAGGTAATCTTCAGGGTTGTGCTTCACCTGGGAAGGCAGAAGAAAAAACGGGCCACATGGAGAACCCTCTACTGCTAGGGACTGGCTTGGCTGGTTTTAAACCCATGGGAAATACCTAGAAGTATGAGGTAGGGGGAGGATTTTGCAGGATACAGGAGGCTAAAGTGGTCTCCTCCTGAAGGAATAAAGCTCTGTGGGCCCCCAGAATTGATTTTAATTTTTTATTATAACGTCATTTAGTACAAGCAGGTGTAAATTCCTCAGACTTGTATCTCTTATATAATTGTAACACAAAGTATTTTAATAAATTAAATTCAAACAGAGCTACAAAATAAAAATTCAAATTCATTACATTAATCAATGTAAAAAAAGACATTGTTTTGCTGAAACGAAACACTTGTACCGTGAATGTGACTGTGATGGCCCACTGTAGGTCTTTGGGTTTGGTGTGCCTTGAGCCGTGTGACGGCTAAATCCATCCATTATTTTTTTTTCTTCTGAATGAAGTGCAAGCATTCCTTCATGTAGCAGGCCATGTCACCAACAGGCCCAAACACTGCACTTATTTATCAAGGCTACATCATTTTTTACCTTATCTCAAGATTAAAGAATTCCTTGATAATAAATGCAAATGATGACTCTAAATACCAAGTTTCTGATATCTATGATATCAGGAGGTCATTTAAGTGATCTACAGTATGCTTCAATGAATGTGTTTAAGATTACTGTTGAAACAAAAACATAACATTAAAAAGTGTTCATAAATTTGTGATTGTATAAGAATATGTTCTTGGACCAGATTTTGAAACAAGCACTTGAAGATTTAAGTCGTTTATCTAAGTAAGTCTAAAATTAGAGGAAAATTATAGTTACAGACTATAAAATCATAAAGGTGAGAATAGTACATATTAAAATCCATACAATGCAGTCAAAGGAAAAGTCTGAAAGGAAATTTCATAGCCCCAAATATGCTGTTAGAGGGGAACTGGGGTGGGGTGGGGAGATCAATGAAAAGGCTACTGCAGTATCCAGGCAGGAAAGGATGGTGGCTTGGTAGCAGTAATGATGGTAGTAGAGAAAAGTAGTACAAAGGTATAGAGACAAGCAGCCATTGGCTAGAACCATCCTTTTCCATGGAGGCTACACACTTTCCCATTTAATCACAGCCTCGTGCCCATTCCCTGATAGCTCAGTTGGTAAAAATCCTGCATACCCCCATAGAGGACCCTCGTTCGATTCCTGGGTTGGGAAGATCCCCTGGAGAAGGGAAAGGCTACCCACTCCAGTGTTCTGGCCTGGAGAATTCCATGGACTGTATAGTCCATGGGGTCGCAGAGTCAGACACAACTGAGTGACTTTCACTTCACATGCCCACTCTGAAACTTTGAGGGGCACGGGCATTTGACTAGTAGACAATCTGGTTTCATTTGACTAATTTAAGGAGTAACTAATCTTAATAGGGGCTTCCCTGGTGGCTCTGTGGTTCAAAAAAATCCACCTGCCTAGCAGGAGATGTGGGTTTGACCTGTGGGTTGGGATGATCTCCTGAAGAAGGAAATAGCAACCTACTCCAGTATTCTTGCCTGGGAAATCCTATGGACAAGGGAGCCTGGTGGGCTACAGTCCATGGGGTCTCAAAAAAAAGTTGGACACAACTGACTAAACAAACAACAGGCATATTCGTACAGTAGAAAGCAGAAAACAATGAGAGACCATTCCCCCACTGCTCCCACCAGAAAACACTCAGGCTAGCCAGCGCCGCCAGTGAGTTCTTCCAAATCATTAAGGAACCTATTTTTCTAGTTATATAAATTGTTCCAGAACGCAAGAAGAATGGAAGTCATCCCAATTCTATCTACTTAATGATGTTATCAAAAACTGATAAGCAGTGAACGTGCAAACTATAGCTATTCTCACATATGAAAGAAGCAGCAGAGCTCCTTAGTGAAATATCACCAAATTAAAGCCAGTAGCGTATTATAAAAACGCATGATCAAGCAAATACAGTTTATTCCGGGAATGCAGGGTGGCATTATTAGAATTCTTTACCATCTGAGCCACCAGGGAAGCCTGTTGGAATTCTTAGCTCCACTTAATAGATGATGAAATTGAGGCTCATAAAGGTTAAATGACTTACCCAGGTCAAGCTGCAAAGTGACAGACTCAGAACCGGACTCCAGGTTCCCCTGACTCCAAAGTCATTCTCTTCCTCTGAGAGAGGCCCGTGGAGATGGAAACTTGGATGGAAAGCCCCAGACACCAACACAATTCCTCAGCTCATCCCAATATCTGTGTCCCCTCAACTCACACCCACAATCCTGATATTGAAAGCTACTTTCCCAAGCCAAGTGACAGGTTCTGGTTTCCTTTTTCTTTCAGTTTTTCCCTTCCTCCCTCTTGGACACTTCCTTCTCCCCCGTCTCGCTCATAATTTTGTGGAGACAAAAGCGCCACCTATTGGCCACCCTGTATGCACCTGATTTGAGCCTCAAATCTATAGAAGCAAGCTAGGATCCATTTGGATGCCAACTGGGTCTGAGGGTGGCTTCGGATCTCTGAAAGGCACTTGCTCATCAGGAGCCCAGTGATTTGTTTTAGAAGAGAAAAACAGGCTGCAGCTTCCACCTCCCCCAGGAAGCCCTCCCAGATCTTCCATTCTCCCCTATTCTTGGCAGCTGCCCTCTTTAACAAAAGGACGCTTAGTGACTGTGGTCAGAATTTCATCTACTCAAACTTCACTGCCCTCCTCCCCAGTGGCCTTCCCAAAGATGTTCTGGTCTCTAGATTTGGGAAGGCTGGGCACTTGCCACCTCCACCCTGGGTGGGTCTATGTCCTGGGCATCAATCTGTACAGGGTGATCGCTCCTTCTCCCTTCCAGCCCCCAAGCCCTGGGCATCACTGGTAGGTGTAGGGACCTCCAGGCCTCCTGCCAGACACTGCCATCTGCCCTTCTGGCCCTCCCTGTTCAGACCCCAAACATGACTGCCTTCTTCTGATCATAGAATCACGTTCTAAGATCTGCTCCTCTCTGGCCTTTGATTTCTCATTTCCTTGCCTCTAATCATCCACATCTGAGTAGCCTCAGCCTTGTGGGAGGAAGTGGACGAGGGAAGATCAAGCAGAGCCCTTTGTGAGAGGCAAGCATGTGATGATGAGAGCCAAACTCCCAGCTGAAACCAAGTCCCTCCACAGCCGGGGAACCTCAGGTCATCTCAGACTCATGACATCAGCTCATGCGGCAGATGGCACCATGCCAGGCTGACTTGGGCTGGGAAGAGCAAGAACCTGGGTAAGGTCAGGCTCTACAGAAACATGATAATTATTATTGCTGTGAATGTCAATTGCTCACATTTGGAGTTATAGATAGGGCACAGTACTGTAGTTAAGAGCCCTGATTCTGGATCCAGACTGCCCAGAGAGAGGATGCGCTTCTCACATGTCAGATAAGGAAACTGAGGATGGGAGAAGTTCAGAGGTGTATCTGAGGTGACACAGGAAGGGAGGGGAAGGTCTGGGAGTAGATTCCAGGCCTCAGGTGCAACTGCTCCTCTCCAGTCTCATGAACAAACCAGAGGAGGTACATTCTCTTGGCAGGCTGGAGCAGGCATGCTCAAAAATGTCAAGGTTGAAGAGGAGAGCAAGGAGCCTCACCAAGGCCTCTTGACTCCTAGTTGGCTCCAACTGGAGTACTCAGTTCAGTTCAGTCGCTCAGTCGTGTCCGACTCTTTGCGACCCCATGAATCGCAGCACGCCAGGCCTCCCTGTTCATCACCATCTCTCGGAG
>SJYT01070001.1:262800-314773 GCA_006410635.1 Cephalophus harveyi | reverse complement strand
ATGGACGTGAGTCTGAGTGAACTCTGGGAGATGGTGATGAACAGGGAGGCCTGGCGTGCTGCGATTCATGGGGTCGCAAAGAGTCGGACACGACTGAGCGACTGAACTGTACTGAACTGAACTACATGGCTTTAAGACTCCTGCCCAGTGATTATCCAGCCTCTACTTATGCATTTCCAGTGATGGGGGGCTCACTACCATCAAAGTACCAGATCGAATCTCTGAAGGACAGCCAGGATGGAATTTCTCCCTTCCACAGAGTCACAGAAATTGAGTCTCTTTATAACCTTCAGATCCCCTTTTGCCTTGGTCTTTGTGCTCCAGGTCAGCCCTGCAGAGATCTGGAGATGGCGGCTATGCCAACCCCGAGCCTTTTATTCTCCAGGCTAACACCTCCCAAACCAGGTCTCATGTCTTTGAGACATTCCCCCATCCCTCCCTGTATTAATTAGGGTTAAGCTCAACTGTGAGCAACTGATTCCCTCCTCCCCAACCTTACATACCAAAGAAAATTCCACAGCAGTGGCTTAACCAAGATTCAAGTTTATTTCTTTTTCACATAAAAGTCTGTGCAGGCAGTTCAGAATGGCATGACACCTCAATGGTCTCAGGAACCCAGGATCTTTCTCTGCTGTGGTGCTGCTGTTTGTGAAAAATTTGACTCAACCTACTAAGCAGAAAGAGGAATATCTTTAGAATACCTGTGAGGTCTAAGGGTTCTAGTTTCAGGCAGAGGAGGAGGACTCAACATTGTCACTAAGCTCTGGCTCCTTAGGGTGTTTTCATCTGTAGATGGACTTTGATGTCAAACAGCAGTCTCCACATGACAGGAAGGATGGCTGCTGGCAGCTAGACCTGCGTGCTCATCTTCTGATCCAAAAGGAGAACCTCCAAGAGTTCCATGTCCATGTATCCCAGAGCCCCAGAGTCCTTATATCCTGGCATCTCAGAGTTCATATATTGGATCTTGTAGGAGTGATTGGCTTGACTTAGGTCCCACCTAGGCCTATCACCTTGGGCTTGCAATGCTATGTTTGATCCAACCAGGTTGCCTGTCTGCTCCTGGAGGCAAGTGTGAGGAGGAGACTGAACAGCCCCATCAAGAGGACCACATGGAATACAGGAGATTTTACCCATCGGAGAGGTGGGACATCTCAAAACTGAACATATTCAGCTCACCATGCTAAGGAGATTGAGTTTTGTCTCTTAGGCAGTGGAGAGTCCCTAGGAGATTCTGGCAAAGTGTGGCTGGTTTGATTGATCAGAACCATTTTAAAGGAAAGAAACTGAGGTAGACAGCATGAGAGAGAAATCCAGTGGGTTCAGGGACCAGGGAAAATCTCCCCCTGATGGGGATACACATTCTCCTTCCTTCAGGGAAGGGGACTGATGGGGGAGAAACCGTGTCATAAGAGAACACAGATCTCCAGTGATGACGTAAGCTAGATACAACCTTGTCTAGAGTCCCAGAGTGAGACGTGTGTCATGTGATTCACTCATTTATTCATTCATGTATCCACATATCTAATATTATCTGAGTATCTGTGTTGGATTTTGTGCCTGGCAGGAGGCAGTGTTTAATAATCATGATGACAGTGATAAGAAATAGTTGTTGAGCTTCTCTGAAAGTTTTAGGCACTGGGCTAAATGCCTTATTTCATTTAATTCCCACAAGTATTCAATGAGGTAGGTACAATTATTATCCCTATTTTGTAGAGAAGGAAAGGTGAGGATGAAGACAATGTAATTTCTGTTCTCAAGGAGTACACAGTCTAGCGAGGGCAACAGACTAGAAAACAAATTGTAACAAGAGAGGGAATTAGCATTTTGGAAACAGAGGCGGGAGCTCTGCACAGCTTGGCCAGGGTGGGGTGTTATGGGGAGGAGAAGCAACTCAGAAATCTTGACATTTGAAACGGATGGATTAGGAGGAGTGAGCTGCGTGCAAGGTGAAGATGTGAGAAAGAGCAAATCAGTGCCGAGGCTGGAGATGAGGCTGGACAAGCAGGCAGGTACCAAGCTGCCTGGTAGCCTTTGCAGAGAAGCACATGATGCCCAGAAGGAGAGCATCCCTGAGGAGGCCTCAGGCTGCCAGGCAGGTATCACAGGAGCCTCCTACAAATTACATGCCAATCACCCTCCCAGCTTCTCCCTTAACCTTCTAACTGCAAGCACCAGAAGGCCTTCTCTGGCTGACTTCAGATCTCAGCAGCACCCTCTGGGTGTTTATTACCAGCCCCTCTCTCCCTTTCCAGGTTAGAGGAGAAGGTGGTATTTGCCTGAATTGATGTTGTTTTCAGCCTCCAACAGACCTGCCTGCTGATGTAAGGACGCTTGGCCAACCCCTGAAATTTGGAGCCCTTCAAAGCAGCTTGATCTGGGTTGGAGTCAGGGGAAAGAAGAGTTTGATCTTCCAGGGCAACTCTGCCCTCCCTGGCCTCCTTACTGCCCCATCCTGGAATAGGAACTACACCCTCCACCAGATGTGTATAAGAGACAGCCTCAGATATGCAGATGACACCACTCTTATGGCAGAAAGTGAAGAGCAACTATAAAGCCTCTTGATGAAAGTGAAAGAGGAGAGTGAAAAAGTTGGCTTAAAGCTCAACACTCAGAAAACTAAGATCATCTGGTCCCATCACTTCATGGGAAATAGATGGGGAAACAGTGGAAACTATCAGACTTTATTTTGGGGGGCTCAAAAATAACTGCAGATGGTGACTGCAGCCATGAAATTAAGACGCTTACTCCTTGGAACAAAAGTTATGACCAACCTAGATAGCACTGAAAAGCAGAGACATTATTTTGCCAACATAGGTCCGTCTAATCAAGACTATGGTTTTTCCTGTGGTCATGTATGGATGTGAGAGTTGGACTGTGAAGAAAGCTGAGTGCTGAAGAATTGATGCTTTTAAACAGTGGTGTTGGAGAAGACTCTTGAGAGTCCCTTGGACTGCAAGGAGATCCAACCTGTCCATCCTAAAGGAGATCAGTCCTGGGTGTTCATTGGAGGGACTGATGCTGAAGGTGAAACCCCAGTACTTTGGCCACCTCATGCAAAGAGTTGACTCATTGGAAAAGACTCTGATGCTGGGAGGGATTGGTCTGGCATTTCCCCTTCCTATTCTGGTGAAATGGAGAGGGCTCTGGGCTGGGACATGGGATCTAGTTCCACCTTTGCTGTGTGACCTTGGGCAAGTCAGCCCTCTCTCTGACTTGAAAATGGGTCTCAATTTCCCCATCTAAGAAACAAACTTTGAAAATCGACAGTCCAATTTGGGGATACATGATTTCATTCTTTATTTACTGGTGGTGAAGCGGGGAGGAAGGAAAACAGCACATTCAGCATGGAATGCAAAGGGTGGGTGGAGTGGATGGACGAATGACCCTTTCTTTGGAGAAAGATCATTGCCTAGTGCGGTAGAGCACTAGAGCCGAAGGTTCAGGCTTTAGGTTCTTAGGAGCTCAGAGCAGGAAGAGGGAAAGATGAGTTGGGCTCTCAAGAAGGCAGGATTTGAGCCAGGATTTGAAGCTTGGGTACAAGCTGGGAAAGGAAACAAGCGTGCGCAAAAAGGAGTCCAGAGGTTATAAGCTTCTGAATGATTTTGCCAAGACGGGTGGGGAAGGGGCGCTTTGATCCCAGACCTGGTCGTCCAGTTCCTGCCTCATTGCGTGTCTGCGCGGCTCCTCCAGAGGTCGCTGTTTCCCTGGAATCCGTCCCCAGCTCCCGCGCGGCAGAGCCGGGACTCTGGCTGGTCCCCTATAGCTTGGCTTCCGCGGCTCCACAGCAGCTCCAAAGGACTCAGGTCCAGCAATATTTACTCGCCCCTGCTAGGACTAACGGCATCATCAGTGACCCTGCCTAGGGCTCTTGAAAGGCTAAACGTGACGGCGCGTGTGCGCGTTCGTGCATATAGGGTAGGGGAATCTCATCCAGATGGCTCCGCACCCGCCCCTCCCTCCCCACCCGTTTGGGGCTGCGGAAAGCCGTCCGGTTCCCGCGGCCGCGGCAGTCCTCCTGGCTCTCCGCGCGAAGCCCCTGTCCCCTCCTCTCCTCGCCACGGTGCAAGCCCCCTGCCCAGGCTCGCACCCTCACATACTCTTTCCCTGGAGGGTCACGCCGCGGCCCGGAGTGGGTCTGGAGCTCGCGACCAGGTCGCACACCTTCGGGCTCCGAGGTGGAGCTGTGGGCCTGGGTGGCGATCGTTCCAGGGCTGTCCCCGGCCCAGATGTGCGGTCGGGAAGGGGAGAACTCGGCACCGGCGCCGGCCTCTCAGAGACGTACTTGAGCACACAAAGCCACCGTCGCCCTACGCCCGGAGGGGCAGACAGACGCACGGGGACCCAGGACGCACTCCACAAGGCACTCGGACCTGATGCCCAGGCCTCCACACACCTGGAAGCGTCTCCAACTCCCCAGGCCCTGCGGCATATCTCCCAAGCGTGTGCGGCCGGTCCTTCCCGGTCGCTGCGAAGCCGGCTTTCCTGGTCGGGCGGGTGGTCTGGGCCCCGCGCTGTTTTTTCACCCTCTCCGGAGCCCGCAACCCTCTTCCCGCGAACGAACCGGAGTGCACAGGCTCCGCGGCGCCCAGGGCTGGAGCCGGAGGGTGCTCCCGCGAGCCCCCATCTCGCAGCCGGGGGACGGTGGCCGTGCACAATGGAAGGAGCGAAAGTCGTTTCCTCCAAGAGGCGGAGGATTCCCGAGGTGTGGGGGACCGCAGAGGCACTGACCCCTGAGCCGGTGCAGAGCTAGCTAGCCTGGGAGTCAAAGAGCTCACGCCGCCCAAGGCCCAGCCATTTCTGGGCTCGCGGAGAGGCGGGCCTCTCCCTGAACTCTGTGTGGAGCCCCGCCGCCTGCAGCTCGCCTCTGCAGGTCACACGATCTGGAGTCTCCCGCCTCCCACTCAGGGCCAAAACAGCCGACCGCCTTTGAGCAGGCGATGATCTGGAGGAGAAAGGGGAGATGGACCCGCTGCGGCCCAACCGCCGTCTTGCTCCAGGACTGCGGCCCCGGGGAGGGACCAAAAGAGCGGGTGGCTGCGCGGTAGCTTGGCTAGGTTTGTGAGGAAAATCAGAGAAGCGTGGAAGCGTGGGGTCCCCTGCCTGGCTCAGGCGGCGCTTTGCAGCGGGTCTGCACCGAGGGCGGACCTCCGCGCTCACTGCATGCGAACCGTGGGAAGGCCGCGGGAGAGCTCTGCGCCGGCGCCGCTCGTGGCCGGTTTCGTGATGACAATTATATTCTAACAATCACCCGAGATCTCTCCTTTTCCTCCAGCCGAGAAGAGCACGTCTACAGGGGCCAGAAGAAGGGCAGGGAGGAGCCATAAGGGGAAGGGCGCTATTGGCACTGCACAGCGCAACAAGCAAGCAACAACCTCTTGTCGGGGCTCCGAACATTTCCGAGTGGAAAATTCCCTGGATCAGCGCCCGCCACCCCCACCCCCGACGCTTTCTCTCAATCCTTTCTGGGCTGCCCGAGAAAGGTGGCTTGAGAAATAGAGAGATAGAGAAAAGAAGAGGCTGAGAACTACCAGTGACATTGTAACCAAGACCCGCACAATCTGTCGCCTCCTGCTTCTTGGAGGCTGCAGGCATGGGTGCTGAAAGCCTAGACTTCTGCCAGCACCCAGGTTTTCGCGGCGGGGAGTGACAGACACACCCAAGGACGCACACACGACCCAGAGACGGTCGAAGAAGCGGAGCCTGCAGGCAGGAAAGGCTGGAGCCACGACAGAAGGGCAGGAAACGAAACGAATCCCGAATCCCGAACACTGGGGTCACCATTCTCCCAGCCCCAGGGCACCTATTCCTAGCATTGTTCAAAACAAATTTGGCCAGAGCTTTGGGAGGAGTGAGAAGCTCCCAGAAACACCTCCCCAGGCAAGCGTTGAGCTTGGGTCAGGTGTTAAGCAGGCGTTATCTGAATAAATAGAGGAGTTCTAGTCTGGGAGCCTGGACACCTGGGCCCAACCCAACGGAAGGGCCCTTCAAAAAGCCTAGCAAGTCACATGATCTCCTTGGACTGTTTCCACTCTTACAACTGTGAGTTCTGAAGAATCTGGAGGATTTTTAAAGAATCACCTTGCAGAACAGGGTTGAGGGCGCCACGTCTTCTTTCCTTGACCTGAGTCTCAGCAGAATGGAGGGTGAAGCAGGATCAGGCAGAGGTGTGGGCTGGTGGCTGCAGCTGCTCTGTAGAAGGTGGAGTCTTGACTGGAGCAAGAATCAGGATATTTGGGCAGCAAACGCCTCAGTTAGTTTTATGCTGAACTTGGGCAGGAAGCTGGAGTGAGGGGAACCAGGAGAGAGTGCTGGCAAAGAAAGAAGCCACTGGTTCATATTTGCCATTTTAGCAATAAGGACGTTTAGAAAGTGAGATGGAGAGGGATGATGGCAGCGTTGTTTTTCTCTCCATTTACTTAGACATTACCAGAGCTCTGCTGGGTTGGGGCTGCTGTGCATGTAGTGGATGGTATGGGGTGTCTGTGAGTGTCAGTGAGAGGTCCCTGTAGTAATGAGCAAGCTTGGAGATTGCATAGGTTTGCCAGATAAAATAAATCTGGTAAATCTAGCAACCCTGGGTATGTGAGTTCATCCGGACTCATGCAAATACCTGTCCCCAAGGCCTTTATTTGCTTCCTGGGGGGCTCCAACACCTATGAAATTCTGATTCCAGGGCCACTAGTCTCTGTCCAATTTCTTGATTATGGTTTGAGGACTGGAGCACTTCTCTTTTCCCAAGGACAGTCTTTTTTGCGGACCCAGCACACTAGGTGGAGCCCTGTGGTCTGAAGCCCCAGATGGGGCTGCCCAGCAGGCTTGCTCTCACAGGATATGAGCAGCCAGATGTGCCTTCCACTCTCTTCTGCTCTTAGCTGAATCGCTGGGGAGGATGGAGAACTCTTATTATGAGGATTCCATGCAAGGGTTGCACCCGGCCGTGCTTTTTCATGTTGTAGGAGACTGAGCCCCCCTGCCCCTTGGGCATCTGTTGTCCCACCTGTGGAATACACTAGAACGGAGACTGCTGTTGGGTGAAAGGTTTCATCCACTCTCACATGACCCTGCTGAGATATAGCCTGCAGGGTGGATAAATCCCTTCTACTCTGCCCCCAGTACTATCTACAGAAAGCCTAGTTCAGCAGGGTGACTGGAGAGGACTATTAATAGACAGCAGCCGTGTAACCCAGCCCAGGGCTAGAAGGGGGTATGAGATCCAGATGGGAGACTACACTGCTCCGAACCCCTCTCCCCAGGAGTCTGCAAAGTGCCTTCAATATCCTCCTTTGTATCTAGCCTAGAGTGATGTGGCTACTTTTACATATTAATCAGGAGGTGGATGTTTTTAATCTCATTTTTATAGAGGAAGAAACACAAAATACAAAGAGCAGGTAAGGAGTGAAGCCAGCACTGGGATTCCAGCAGGCTGGCTCCAGGGTCTTTGCTCTTAACTACTGTTTAGAGCAGCAAACTGAGGCGGCGGGTAGGGGTGGAGAATGACTAGCTGACAGCCCTCCAGTCTGCGACAGCGGAGCGCAGCTGGGCTCGCGGCCCGCATGCCTGAGCTTTGACCACTGTGGGGCGCTGTCGGGGCAGCAGCCGGTCCATCGGCTCTGTACTTGATTTCGGGCAGTGCCCATCTCCCCTGTCACCCCGAGGTTGAGACGGCCCCAGTCTGAATTGGGAGTTACTGGCTGGAGGGAGGCCAGGAGAGAAGTCCTAACGGTATGGCCAGGAACCCAGCTGATGAGAAAAAGAGCGCGGAACCAACACTGTGTGCACAGGATTGTGAAAGCTGAAGGCAACACTGGCTTGCGGTTGAGGTCAGGGTTCATTGACAGAGGTCTCGGTGCTGCCTGTCGGTAGAGCCTGCAAGTCCGGCGAGAGAAGGGGGAAGGGAGAAGGAACGTAGGTGTTTCTGTAGTGAGACTGGGGGTGGGAGAAACAGGGAAACTGAGAAAGAGATTCTGAGACCGACGAATAGAAATCCAGATAAATGCAAGGTTTCCACAGAAAACAGAGGCAGAGATTCACCGAGAGCTAGAGAAACACAGTCACAGAGCTTGAGTGAGACAAACGGGTACCAAGACAGAAAAAGATCGGATACAGGCAAACTTAGCGATGGGCCGGTCCGCGCTCTCGAAAGACGACCGAAGCGCCCCACAAAAGCTTTCGGAAAGCGGGCATCGGGCACGCGACGCGCTCCCTGGGTCCGCGCGCACACAGTCCCCCGTCTGGAGTCCCGCGGTGTGGCAAGGGGATGGAGTCCCCTGTGGCGGGGTCCAGGCCTTGGAGGGGAAGACAGGGGCGCAGCCAGAATCGCTCACCTCTCCGAGGCCCGAGGCAGAAAACGCCAACTTCGTTCCTTGCGATCACTTAAGTGCGTCTCGCCTTGGGCCGGAAGCCGCTCGGGTTCCTTTGGGCCCCGCTCCGGCGGCGTTGGTCCCGGCGTCTCAGGCTCCGCTGGTGCGGCTGCAACTGCGCTTCGGCCTCGGTGGCCCGGGCGCTGCCTTGGGGAGATGACGGGTGGGGGACTATCGCTGCTGCTCCCAGCTCCAGCTGGCACCCGCGTGAACCCTTACCATCCAGGGCTGAGCGCACTGAAGGCAGCGGCTCCAGGGAGCGAGGGTTTGCGGGATCTGCGGGCTAGAGGAGGATCTGCCTCCGGCCACCCGAGCAGCGCTCCCGCGGCGGCGGCTGTTTGTTCCCGCCGGGCCCCTCCGCCGAGGCACTCTGCCCGCCCCCGCCAGCCCCACCCCGCTCGGGGAGCTCCGCCCCGGACTCGCGCTCTTCCGCCTTAAGCTGCCGCCAAGCGGGAGGGACTAATCCCCCGACCTCTCCAGCCCCGGCGGGGGAGGGGGGACTGGGGGCCAAGACCGGCAGAGTAAGGAGGGGCGCCTCAGCTCCTTCCGCCCGCGCCCTGGGCGCTGCCCCTGGCTCGGGCTCCCGGGGCAGCGGAGAGACCCGTCGCCAGTAGGGTACTCACAGAGAGACGAGAGCGGCAGAGTGAACCACGAGGGGGCGCTGCAGAGCTGGGGGACACCCCTCCCCGCCAGTCCTCAGTCCCCCGCCCCCTCCCCGCCCGCGCGCAAAACACACTCGCCCCAGAGGCAGCGCGGCGGAGCCCGAGCCGCGGCCGGAGCGGAGCCGGAGAGCGGCGGTGGCGGCGGCGGCACCATGACCCTGGGCAGCTGCTGCTGCGAGATCATGTCCTCCGAGAGCTCCCCGGCCGCACTGTCCGAGGCCGACGCAGATATAGACGTGGTGGGCGGCGGCGGCGGCGGCAGCGGTGGGGGGGAGCTCCCTGCCCGCTCTGGGCCCCGCGCCCCCCGGGACGTGCTCCCCCACGGCCCCGAACTTCCCCCGGAGGAAGCCGAGGGGGAAGCCGTGGAGGACGAGGAGGAGTCCGGTGGCTGCTCGGACGGCGAGCCCCGCGCTCTAGCGCCCCGAGGGGCGGCGGCCGCAGCGGGAAGCCCCGGGCCAGTCTCGGCGGCGGCCCGGGGCGCGGCGGGGCCCGGGCCAGGACCGCCGTCGGGGGGCGCGGCAACTCGGAGCCCCCTGGTGAAGCCGCCCTACTCGTACATCGCGCTCATCACCATGGCCATCCTGCAGAGCCCCAAGAAGCGCCTGACGCTGAGCGAGATCTGCGAGTTCATCAGCGGCCGCTTCCCCTACTACCGGGAGAAGTTCCCCGCCTGGCAGAACAGCATCCGCCACAACCTCTCGCTCAACGACTGCTTCGTCAAGATCCCCCGCGAGCCGGGCAATCCGGGCAAAGGCAACTACTGGACGCTCGACCCGGAGTCGGCCGACATGTTCGACAACGGCAGCTTCCTGCGGCGCCGCAAGCGCTTCAAGCGGCAGCCGCTGCCGCCGCCGCATCCACACACGCACCCGCACCCCGAGCTGCTGTTGCGCGGCGGGGCTGCAGCGGCGGGGGACCCCGGCGCCTTCCTGCCGGGCTTCGCGGCTTACGGCGCCTACGGCTACGGCTACGGGCTGGCGCTCCCGGCCTACGGCGCACCCCCGCCGGGCCCAGCCCCGCACCCGCATCCACACCCGCACGCCTTTGCTTTCGCCGCCGCCGCCGCCCCTTGCCAGCTGTCGGTACCCCCGGGCCGTGCCGCGGCGCCTCCACCCGGACCTCCGACGGCCTCGGTGTTCGCGAGCGCAGCCTCGGCTCCGGCCCCCGCGCCTGCTCCGAGCGCAGGGTCAGGCCCGGGCCCCTCGGGCCTGCCAGCCTTCCTGGGTGCGGAGCTTGGCTGCGCCAAAGCCTTCTACCCCGCGTCCCTGAGCCCTCCCGCAGCAGGCACCGCACTCCTGCGCCCAGGCCTCAAGACGGACGCGGGTGGAGGGGGCGCCGGGGCCGGGCAGAGGCCTTCCTTCTCTATAGACCACATTATGGGCCACGGTGGCGGCGGGGCAGCACCCCCGGGCGCCGGCGAGGGCTCCCCGGGGTCGCCGTTCTCGGCGGCGGCGGGTCCTGGGGGCCAGGCCCAGGTCTTGGCCATGCTGACTGCCCCGGCCCTGGCTCCAGTGGCCGGCCACGTTCGCCTCTCGCACCACGGGGACGCTCTCCTGTCCTCAGGGCCCCCGTTTGCCGGCAAAGTCGCAGGCCTCAGTGGCTGCCACTTCTGACCGTGTCGGGATCCGGGCCACTTTGAGCCCGTACTCTTGTCTCTCCTGGAGCTCCTGCGGTCCCAGCGGAACTCAGGGAGTCTATTTATGAAGAGTCTCCAGACCTTGGGCCGGCGCCCGTGGTTCCACGCTCGGAATCTCTCCGACAGTTGGGACGAAGCGGGCTTCATCGCTCAGGAAGAGGCCCGGGTCTACGCGACGAGGTCGCTAGCCGTGATCCCATTTCACTTTGAGTAGTAAAAGGGGGAGGGGATGTCTTCGCTTTTTCCCAGTCTCTGCGTCTCTCGGCAGCCCCGGAAGAATGTTTTCCCGGAGAGGTGCCTGCCCAGGCCCGGGCAGATCCCGCCAGAAACACCAACTGCGCAGAGAGGTCTCCCCTTCTACTTCTCCCTCACTCCTTCCCCAGCTTTGAGGCTCTGATTGTTCAATATTATAATTTAAAGACATCTATTATCTACTTTGTGCTTAAAAGGAAAATGCAACTTTTTTATCCCCCCTCGCTCTTCTCCAAAGCAGTTCGTTCTCTCTCGGAAGCCTGCTGCAGTGTCTACACAGGCGGAGGTGAACGGAGAGGTGAAGCGAGGGTCTTCACAATGCCTGGGCAATCCCGAGATTCCACTCCATTAAGGAAAATCCTCCCTCTTTTGCGTCGAAGGCGCTTTGGAAGGAACTTTACCCCTTTCCCGTGGCCGGCTGGGTCCAGCCATCCAGGGCCAGCAGCCCCCTCCGCGGTCTGCTCTGTCCCAGGCCCTGGGATATTTATTGTAGCTAAAGGCAATGAGGTTGGGGTGGGAGAGGAGGGTCTGGGTCAGGGACCGGAGAGGTGGGGGTGGGGTGGGCCAGGGCACATCCTGTGGCAGGGGTCCTGTAACCGTGTGTAAATATCTGTATCGCAGGCTGCTATCTGCGTTCTCTGTCCACTGGATGTGCATTGATTTAGACTTCTGCAGTTGGGGAGACTCTGTGAAATCGTCTGATGGTTTGTGTGGAAGAAAAGAAAACCTGTCTCCCCCCACTCCCCATCAGTGTCAATTGAATAAATGTACGTGAACTCCAGCAGTCACCAGCTCTGTCTGCTTGCCTGCACTCCCCATTCCCAGTCCGGGGTCTCACAGACTCCTAGGCAGAGTGAAGTGAGGAAGGGCCCGAGCAGGCCAGGCAGGCAGAGGAGGGCTTGGGTTTGTCAGATACAGGGCACACTGTGGCCTTGGCCTTCAGCTGTTAATAAGGCCAGGATTCTGGGATGCCTGTGACCCCTCCAGCACTTTCATTTTCGCTCTGGTCCTCAAAGGTTTCTGCCTGGGGTGTCTGCAGAGAGGTTTTATTTCAAATATACCTGGGGGTTTCTCATCTCTTTCTAGTTCAGACTTAGCATGGCCTGGGCAGATCTGGGTGCCTCAGGCTCATGGACACTATACCCTCTAAGTAACAATGTGAGTGAAAGTGTTTACTGATGCATATTCTGTAAGCCTTTCTGTGCTTCTGGACATGGGGGCTTTATGGAGCTTGTGTTCATGTTTGTCTAGGTTGACATATAGCCTTGCTTTTTGTCCTTTATTGGGGGGGGGTGTCAGTTGTATTTCAGGATATCTGTGTTTTATTTCTGTGTGTATCTGTGACCATGTCTCTGTGTTTTCGATTCTGTCACCGTCTCTTTCTGTGTCCCTAAGAGGAGAGAGGTCTCTCTCTGGCCATTGTAGGGCATTCTTTGCGTCCCTAGACACCCCCCCGACACACACACACACATGGAATGATCAGAGTGAAAGGCCTGAATTGAAAACTGTGAAATCCCTCTCTCCTCCAGCCAGAGAAACTTGGGGGGGAGGGCAGTATGAACTAAAGGAGAGGATCGGTGAGGCCTTGTTCTATTACGGTAAACTTCCCCAATCCTTGAGCCTTGCTCAGAACCTATTGCCTGAGTGCAAAGCCATTGGGCTGGCTGGAGTCTTCCATAAGCCCTGAGTCTGGAACTCCCCGAGGTCAGACTTGCAAGTGTGTTGGGTGAGAGGTGATGCTTGGGGTGAAACAAAGATGGTTACTTAGCTCTTTTCTCTAAACATTCAACTAAGGTCATAGGAGAAAAAGAGAAATATGGAGGTACAGTAAGAAGCAGTTCCGCCTTCAGAGAAAATAGACACGTGCTGGGGGCGACAAGTCTGTTGGGAGACAAGTGACAGAAGGAAGAAGGAAAGGTCAGAGCATCAAATGTAGTGAGCGTGAGACGGGCAGACAGGGAGAAGTCTTACAGGCTGCTTTAGGCAAATCTCAGGCGTTAGGAGCAGTAGGAAAGAAGGAAGAAGTAGAGGAGAGAGTACCCTGTATGAAGATGGTCAGAATCAGGATCAGGGTGAGAACACACCAGGGTCCAGGAAGAGTGGTTGGGACTAAGTCTCTTAACACCTTCTTCAGTTAAGGAGAGAAGAGGTTCCAGGCATAGATGTTAAATGCAGCCCCTCTGCCAGAGGCGAGGCATCCTCTCCTCCATCTTGTTGAGGGTCTGCAGGAGTGGAGTGAGACTGAAGCATGGAGCTCCCTTCCACTGATTTTATCAAATAGTCCAGGAGAAGGAAGGTTAGATTCAGTGGTAGATAGAGGGAAATGTCTGCTGATTCTGGGATAATGGTCTCTTGCTGGCTGCTTCATTGACTTCTGTTGCTGAATTTGATTTCATTTCTTTTCACTTGAGGAAGGTTGAGCGTTTGAACATGATGGTGTGTTTGCCCTCAGTAAAATACTTTGTAGCTCAGATGATCTTATTTACCATGACTATGCCACCCCCAGATATTAGGTTGGAATGTTAAGTAAAAGATACCAATTTGTTTCTCCTCTAGAAGAGAGAAAATTAAGTCAGCCAGAATTCATATCTGATGGTGTAGATAGATATTTCCACAACTGTTACTTCCAGGAGAAGCAGTGGGTCTTTCCGGATTGTTCAGTGTGTCTTTGTGAAGAGTGTGTGTGCGCATGAATTTATCTACGCATATTGCTTGATGTATATGCGTCAGAGGGTCTGTATGAGGAAAAGGTAGAAATAAAGAGGATTGGAGAAGAGTGAGATGCATCCTTCCAGGGGATTCTAGGGAGCTTGGTGTCTCAGACCAATTCAGACCCCAGTTTTGCCCTGGGTCAAGAAGGCCAGATCTGGGCCAGATATAATTACTGGCCTTGAAAAATACCAGACAAGAACTGTTGAGATATGTGCACAGTTTAAGACAGGGGAGAAGGGAGGATATTTTGAATTCAGGACTCCTTTAGGTTGTGTGGGCTGAGAACCTGTTAATTAAGAGCTGGCAAGGACCCACCTGGGACCTGGATTGTAGGGAGGGGTAAGGAGAAGGCTAAAGTAATCCCACGTTTGTAAGGTAGAGGCCTGGGACTTCTTTTTCCCCCTCCCCCTGACAAAAGAGGTTCTGTAAGTGGTCCCCTCTCACCCTCTGGGTGCATAAGGGCGGTGGTTCAGCATAAGTCCGCTTACCTAGGAGGGAAGCCAGCCTTCTGGGAGGAGAAATAGGCCATTCCATCTGGAGCCCCTCCTGCGGGTTCCCTGGCCCTCTGGGTGGATACAGCTGAGTCTCTGACCCCGCAAGCTCCAACGATCGGTGGCAATAATAAGAAAATATCCAGGGCACACCTTCATCTCTCGAGGTGAGAAAAAAAATGTCGAAAAATCGGCTTGGGGTTCAGAAAGTGCTGCTGAGAGCGGGCAGTTTAAAGGAGAAGAAAATTGGCGAATTTCACTGGTCAATTTCACTTCATTTCGTTCAATTTCGTTCAATTTCATTCCTTTTCATCCGGCGCCGGGAGGCCCGAGGCCACAAAGAGGGGGAGGGGGTCTTTCCGGGCAGCATTTCCCCATCTTGCAGATTTACTCTCTATGGCTGAGAACAGCCGTGATTCTCAAACTGTGACATACGTCTTCCAGCCAAGGCTAAAGGCAGACATTTTATTTCATTTTTATTTTATTTTACTGTACTGAAGGGCGTTTGGTTTCGGTGATCGGGGCACATCGGTGAGCCTCT
This sequence comes from Cephalophus harveyi, assembly GCA_006410635.1. Classification (NCBI taxonomy): domain Eukaryota; kingdom Metazoa; phylum Chordata; class Mammalia; order Artiodactyla; family Bovidae; genus Cephalophus; species Cephalophus harveyi. The sequence continues at coordinate 300,116 of SJYT01070001.1, read as the reverse complement.
CCCCATTTCTCTCTTGAAGCCCAATTAAATTGGTTAATTCTTTTCACCGCCGATTCCTCCCCATCTTTCTTTCTCCTGGGGCTCCCCGGACCACCCAGGAGCGGGAGTTGAGGTGGGGGCGGACACTTCCCCCTCCATATCCAATTTGTTCTCGCCACAGCGGGCGCGTCTTCGTGGTTACAAAGCGCTTTTCCCCTGATGACTTTTTTCCCCTTTTCAAAAACACTTCTCCCTCTCCCGTTCAACTAGCAACCCACCCCTCCTCCCTCTCCGCTCCGGTTTATTTAAACTTCGCCTCCTCCAGCGCCGCCGTAGCGCACACTTAATGAAGTTGAAGGCTCGGTGAGCCCGGGTGAAGAGGGTTTGGAATCTGTTGAAAGGGGCGTTTTGTGACACTGATTGGGGCGGGGGGTGGGGCCGACCGCGGACCAGACAATGACGGATCAGGCGGGTTTTCCTCCGCTTAGGGTCAGGCGAATAAAGGCGCCGACGCCGTTTAAACGAGGGACCCGGCAAGAAAAAAGGGGGGAAAGATTTGAGTGTGGATCGTGCCTCTTAAGATTTCAACCTTAGCGGGGTGGTGTGAGGAGGCGGGTCGCCTGGGTCTTTATGGGTCGGAATCGGAATTTAACTGAATCGTTGCGCATCCCGCCAAAGAGAAGCGAGGCGAGTTTGGGTTTGCTCCCAAATTATTCCGATACGTGGTTCTAAAGATTGTCAGGGCTCGGGCCTGGCGAGGTATCCAAGAGGACTCACCCGCACGCTGAGACCCAGCTCACAGTTGACCTTGCGGCTGGCGTTCTGAAATTTCCCGGGAAACGGTGAAAAAGAACTAAAGGTGGCAGAGGTCGTACAGGATAATTCAGCCTCCTAAGCTTTTCGTCTAGGCATGTGAGAGCAAAACAAATGCTAGAGTTTTGGAGTGGAATTATTCTGTTCCTTAAGGTCGGCATAGACACGTACCAACACAGAAATCTGTAGGGAGGACAGAGATCCCCAGCCCTGGTTTAGGGAACGAATCTTTCCGCGAGCTGGTGGGCGCGGCGCGGGGCGGAGCGGGCACCGCCTCCTTTCGTAGCGGAGAAGCAGTGCGGCCCGAGGCTCTGGCCGCTCCGGAGCCCCAGAGGCTTCGGACTGTTGGTGAAGGAAAGCGTTCTCCTCCGGTACCTGCGCCCCAGAGCTGGACTGGGCGCGGAAACACCCTTGGGGTTGTTTCCGACCCTCGCACAGCTCCCGGCTCTGAGTCCTGGGTGTCTGCGGAGCTCTGTCTTTTCGCTCCACACGGACTCAGAGCGGAAGACGCTCGTCGTCCGCGCCTTTGCTTTTCTCCACGCGGCAGGGGTCTGCGCCTGGTGTCCTCCCCCCGGCCATGCCAGCCTCTGGGCCGCAATCTCGTCCTCCTGAAGGGGGTCGACAGGGTCCCGGTCCTCAGCCGGTACCCGCCTCCTTCCCGCCCAGCTATTCGGGAATGCGCGGCTCCCAAGGGCTACGCATCAGCGCCCGCACGCTCCTGCGGTTGGGAAGATGCTCACAGCAGCCGCCACAGGGGCTCCTGAGCGTTTCGCCCCGGGAAGCCGGGGTCTTGGAGGTCTGTTCTCATTTCCCCCGATATTGGAAAAACGTCTTAGGATAGTCACACCTTCGGGGCATTTCTGTCTACGCAGGCAGAATTATCCTTGGAATTGCGGTTGCATGGATCTTAGGACTGGAAAGGACGAATTACTGGCAGAACAAGATACTTAAATCAGTCCCTACGTTTCTAAAGAATCGCCGCAGCTCTGAAAAGCGTATTTCAAATTATGCGTGGACACTGCAAAACGGTGTGTGTGTGTATGGCGGGGTAGGGGTAGATGTGGGTACAGGAGTGCAGCTTATTGTCCAAATTAATTCATCGCCCCTTCCAGAGGGCCCTCGCTTTGTGTCCCCCTCCCCAGCAGGTGTCGGTGTTGTTTGGACTCCTAGACTAGCGGCCCATTCCATTCAGAGGCAGATGTGCGGGGCCCGGTCACCGTGTAGGGAGACCACCACCCCCACACATGCTCTAGTCCTCGCAGTCCCTCCGGTCTGCGCCTTCAGGGCCCAGGGGGCTCGAGTCAGAACTGCGAGTTCCATGCAAATGTCCAGTCTTTGGGGGCTAGTTCTCCTTTCCCCACGTGTCTCTCCAGTCCAGAGAGCGCAGCTGGTGAGGTAATCACTTAAACTAGCCTTGGACCCAGATGGCAGTAGCCTAGAGGGTTCTGAGGACGGTATGGCTCCACTTTCTGCTTTAGAATGGAAGAGACCAGACCGGGATTACACAGCGGAACAGTTGTGGTTCGGGCCAGTGGATCCAAGAACTTGGGCTCCCAGTATGAGGAGTGGAGGAGTCGGATCGCAGGGCTGGAGACGCTGGTGGGCTGGCCTTGCATTGGTACCACCCCACAGCCCCAGGCAGCCACTCTTTGTGGAGCCCCAGGCAGACTGGAGTTTCGGAGGACTGTTGTGAGGATCTTTTTGCAAAGCTATGAGTCTTTGATATAGCATTAAGAGGGCAGATGGACTTCGAGGCAGCTTCCGGCTTCTGATGGGCCCCAGGCAGCAGGTCTGGCCTCTGATGTGTTTACCTCCTCCCTCCTCCCTCTGTTGACCATCTGATGAGTGTGAGGCCAGTGTCAGGGCTCAGTTTGTGTGAAGAACAGTTTTCCTGTTCAAGGAGGCACCTGTAAGGATCAAACGCTAGCGAGTTAATTTGCCTTAGGCCCTGGACATCTCTTAACTCTTGGGCTCCTTCTTTCTACAAATATTTATTGAACATCTACTGTGTGCTGGGCATTGTACCAGAGGTACAAACAGCAAACATCTGCCTAGCATCATTAGATGCCGTCTAATTCTAATAGTGGAGAACAGAAGAGAAACAAAAGAAGTGATTATTACCATATTTGAGGTTTTAAAAAAAGTGGTATGTTAAGGGTTAAGGATGGTAGATTTCCACTTTATGGCGATGGTTCCAGGTATCACAGTCTATGTGTATGTGATTTTTGAGTATTTGGGGTCTGTGACTGTGTATATGTTTATGTGTAAGAGGAAATATGTGTCTATGTGGGTGATGGCTTGGGGCTGAACACTTGTGTGTGCTAGCATGTGTATTTGTGACTGTATCACTGACACTTTCACACCAGGGGAGAGGACCCCGTCTCCGTCTTCGACCCCCCTACACCCACATCTCCTGATCCCACCTTCCCAATCTTTATCCAAAGAAGTCCCCACCCCTCCTCAGGACTCAAGACTCGGAGTAGGGAATAAGAAGATCGTTTCTGACTCGGGACAGGTGGAAGAAGGGTGAAGGAAGGGGTGACGTCCGTTTCGACCCTAAAACCCCGTCGGTCACTTCCATGACTCCCCGTGTCTTTGGTTGGGCATCACCTCGTCTAATCGGAAGGGGAGTTTCGGAGGTGAAGGAGGGATAGGGTGACCACAGGTCATGGAAATCGGACGGAATCTAGCCACCGAGGTCCGAGAAGGTCTAGTCGCTTCTCCGAGGTGCCAGACAGGAGACTGGACGAGAAGACGGACCACGGTACCCTGGGGGGTGGAACGGGGGTGAGAAGGTCGGGTGAGAACCAGTCGCCGGGGCTCTCGAAACCTCAGAAGTAAGGATCCTTTGATTAGAGTGTCGTTCTCCTACCACGGCAAACAACTCCACCATTGTGACCTCGAACGTTCCAAAGGTTCCGATTGTAACTTACCTACCTCTTTGTCCAGATCTCCTCCCCACTCCTACCCAAGCGAGTTTCAACGAGTCGTCCTACGGTCTACATTACGACCTTAGATGTCCGAGACACTTGGTTGTAGTTATCAATTTCATAAACGAATCCGTAAAACTCCCTTTATTTTTGGGTTGTAGAGGGGACCATGAGATCCCTTCAGAACTCACATCAGACCCAATACCTACGAAGACTTAGGAACGAAGGGTCTCCTTCCTGACCTCCTTACAACTCTAGGTCCACACTATTTCGACTGATACTAAGTCTATTCAATCCCATACTCCAACCAACGGGAATCCGCTTACTCCACGTCAGTCCTCCTCACACTCACTCATTCTTGGAGATCGCGAGGTGAGACACGGTCCAAGGACCCGACCCCGTCTGTCGGCTTAGGAAGGCACTCGGGGTCTGGACCGCTTAAACCCCGTCGTCAAACCGTCACTCCTTCCTCTCCACCGCCCTCTTATCAGTCCCAAACGGTTATTTAACAGAGAAAGGGAAGTCAGAAGGATCCTTCATCGTAAGAAGGAAGGGCCAAAGATACTCAGACAACCGGTTAGACAGTCAGGTGGGTGGACGCTACACCAAGTCTTGCTTCCCATGCCCCATCAGACTTTGGATCTTTCATGCAGTGGAGGGTAAATGAAGAAAATCTGAATCAGGTGGGCCTGAGGTTCCCCTGGCTGGAGCCATTCCTTCCTGAACCAGGATGGATGGAATGGCCCAGTTTTAAGGCTTTGAGGAATGTTGGTGGGCCAGTGTACGTGTTGTGCCTGTGTGTGTGACCCCACCTGTGTGCATGCACAGGGTGCATAGAAATTCTGAGTTACACTGACCCCAGAATGGTAACAGACTTTGATGCCTCTTTCCCTTCCTTCACAGTTTTCATTTTAGCACCTTCCTGAAGATGATTAATACTAGGGGCAGAGAAGGGGAGGAGGAGAGAGGATTGCTGACTCTGTGACCTGGGGCTAGTCTGTCCCACCCTCACGGATCCTCAGTTTCTCTGTCTGAGAGATGAGCTGGGTTGCCTAAGCCTGGACTCACCTTCCAGGTCTGGGTCAGTGACTACGCCCAGCTCCTCCCTCTAGTGCCAAGGAGTTCTCGCTCCTCCCTCCGCTCTCCTGCCAGGGTGCAGGAAGGGACAGAGCTGGCCTGCCACAGGTTGTGCTGGGACTCCAGAGACGCAGCCCAGGTGGCCACCTCAGAGTGTCCATTGTGTCGAGGGGCAGGAGAGTGGGGGCTTGACTCCTTTCTGGATGCAGGAGACTTCTAGCCTAGACTGTGTGATCTCTCCTCCCCTGGCAGAGGTGGAGACCCCCCTGAGGGGCTGGGTCTCCAAGGACTTCTTGGTTCCCTGATTCTGCATAAACCTGCCTCCTTTGTGGATGATGGGGGATACATGCTACTGTGAAGGTGAGTCACCATCTGGAAGCCTGCTGAATTCCCTGCCCTTTGTGGCATTGGGATAGGTGGCTGGGAGTGGGAGGCTGGTCCCCAAAGTGACCGGGAGCCTCCTCCCCAGCTCCCTTTACTCCTGCTTCTGTTTATCCAGAGACACCGCACCCGCACCCCCTTTCTGGGAAGCGCTGTGGGGTGTCCGCGTGTTGAGGAGGAGGGAGAGGGGCTGGAAAGACTGGAACCAGGGTAGGTGGCCCGCGGCGTGGGAAGGACAGTTCCAAAGCTCGGCTGGGGAGCGGGCTGTGTTCTGCTTCTTCCCTCGGTGTCCCGTCTGAGGGCAAACTTGAGAACTTCAGATTGTGTAGGGTTGTAGCGGCAAGTACACTGAGCCTGGGGGTAGGGGGTGGACCGCGCTCTCAGAGACAAATCCGCAGCAAGCCCGTCCTCAGACAGAGACCCAAGGCAGAGGGGAGAGGCAGGAGGGGGAGGGCCGGGCTCTGTGGTAGCTCCTCCTGGAGCGGGGACTGGAATTTCCGATGACTCGTCTGCTCTCCGCCTGCATCTAGGATTCTCGCTCTCAGATGCGCTCACGCACCCAGTTACATGCTGTGAGCAGAAAGAGCCCCAAAGATACGTGTAAAGACTGTTGGGAAGCAAAACACTTCCTGCAGGGCGAGGCCCGGGACCTGGGTCCACCAGGCTCCCCACCCGAAAGTGAGAGGAACGAAGTTCTGAAACCCTCCCAGACCCGGATCCGAGCGCCGACGGGGCCCTGCCACCTGGGGGCGCCGCTGGCCCCGAAGTACCCGGAGCTTTCCCGCCGCTACCGAGGAGGTGACCCCGCCCCGCCCGCGCTGACCCTCCGTTAGAGGCTGATCTGCAAACAGGGAAGCTCTTGCTTTAAAGCGAGCCGACCCAGCGCTATAAGGGATGACCCAACTCTGAGCGCGCCTGACCCCGCGCTAACAGGCGTGACCCTGCACTGACCTGGCCGATCCACGCTAACGTGCTAAGGCGATGTGCTTGGCCTAACCCGGCTGGCTCTGTGTTCTCGTTCGCAAGGCTTTTCCACACAGATTAAGTCCAGGCCTTGTCGTAGGTCCCCAAGCTCTGGCACCGAAACTGGACCCCTCATCCTCACCACCTTCACACCGGTCGCTGCTCCATCCTTTCTCCCTCTGGCACATCATTTGGAGAGAAGGCTGGGCTTGGATAAAGGTGGTGGCGTGTTGGAAGGAGAACTTCCTTAAGTAGCTGATTCTGTAGAGGCTGGGGTATCTTGGGGGCCAGGGCTATGTGTGCCTTCCTGTGTCTCTGCTCCCACCCTGGCCCCACCTCTCTGTCTACACTGGCAGCTCTAGCTTGTGGCAACTCCATCCTCTGTGGGCCCCGTGTTGCTCTCTGTGAAATGAAACGAGCTTACCACCAGGCCATCCCTCATTTGCTGAAATGTCCTCCATATCCACTCATCAGTCTCAATTCATTTCAGCAAGTCTCTTATTACCTGCTTTGTGCTTGAGGATACAGTGGTGAGCAAAACAGATGTTGTTCCTGGCCTTAAGGTGATGATGATCTAGGGAGGAGAGGAAGAAGCAGACACGTGCATATCTGATTAAAACTGTAACATGGGCTCTGAAGGCAGGAGACAGGGGGCTTTGAGAGAGACTAGCTGGAGGATATAATTCAGGAGGTGAATCACTTCCCCACTCTGGCAGGCCGCAACCTGTTGGGGAGACTGACCACCACCCAAAACTCCATCCTGTTTGATGCCTATCAACAGAGCTCTGACCATTGGGTTACCAGTCACTGCATTAGCAGGGAGCCAGGGTCCCCTCCTGCTGTGCCATTGTCCAACCCAGAGAATTCCTTTCATTCCACCAAGAGGGATTCACCCTTCATTCTTATATTCAGGGAATCTTCAAACTCGTTTTCCTCTCCCCTGGTCCTTGGAGTTGAAAGAGGCAGTCTACCCTTCAAGAGCCACTATGGAAGCCAGGCCAACTCTGAGATACAAGATCCCTTTGATTCTGAGATCTTTTTACCCATCATGGTCATCTGGCATAATACATTGTTGTTCATTAGAAGAATGATTCTAGATGTCTATGATTCTACCCTTTGATAAGTCCAAGAGTCAGTGATTCTAAGGTTCATGCATTTGATTGTCTCTTCTCCCCCTTTCTATTAATCCCTGGTTCACTCTTAGCTCAGGTGTCACTTCTTCCAGGAAGCCTTCCACCCCTATCCCCCAAGGCTGGTGTTAGATCCTGTCCCCAGTACTTCTACAGCCCTGGTGCCTTTTACTAACTTATTGTAGAGTGTTTCTACTCATTGTTTTACCTCCCTTACCAGACTGGGAGCTCCCTGAGGGCAGGAGCTGAGACCAGTGCCCCACTGTGCTCTCAGCACCTGACACAGGCCTGGCACCTGAGTGAGTGAATCAACCGCCTGCGTGTGGAAGTGCCCCCAAAGTGCGTCACATTGCTCAAAGTCAAGTGGACTTAACGTTACTCAGAAGTTTGACCCTTAATAGAGCAGTGATGGTGTTTGGTGCCCTCACACCACCCCCTCTCCCTCACCCGTGTCGTCATAGGTCTCGTCCCGGACCCCCAGGCACTCGGGGTGTCATCGTTCTATTGGGGTTCTCTCTTTCCGCCGTCCCTGAAGTCGAGTCGAGTAGAGGTAAGAGAAGAGGGAAGACTTCCCTCGAACTCGACCGTCCTCGGGAGACTTTCTCCCCTGGTCGCTGGAGCGGTGACAAAGGTGCGAGGGTACCACGTCGTCGACAGTCCCCCGTCCAGACTCGAAGGTCTCGATGTGCCTCTTCTCTTCACGAGGGTCAGGGTCCCGTCTCCGAAGTGAACGGACCACACTCACTCCCACTCCCTCCCCGTCCTCTCTCCCCTCACCCGTCTCCCTCACCGAAAGTTCCCATACCCTGTTTCTCCGACTGAGTCGACCCTGGGCGTCTTCCGTAGAAAGTAGCCTGAGTAGAACAAAACTTGAGAAAATCAGAGTAGACCGATGGGTCTGCTGTCTCTGGATCTCCTGTTTACATAACTAACCTTTAGGTCTGACTTGTCTTTATTAGAGTTTTCTTCCCCTGAACTCCGGGGTCACACCCTTGTGTGATCCGGAAGTGGGAGCGGGTGAGGTAAAAGGGATGCACACGTGTGTGACACACCTGGCCCTGGTCCAATATTCCCTCATCTCGACTTAGTTTGTCTGTCAAGGGACCGGTGCGTGGATGGAGGGTACGTCGTTTGTGAATGATCAGGATGGTACCCACTAGTAAGGACTTCACCCGGGTGAGATCCCCACCCACATCCGACCCCCTGTCTTCCCTTAAATAGGTTACAGGATGGGGACTCCTTCGAGTGTCGGATTACAACCATAGCGGATCACGAAGTTAAGTTCCCGTTCCCCCAAGACCCTACCCCTCCTCTGGATCCTTCTGAAGGACATTCTCACCGTAAACTCGACCCTGAACTTCCAAACCCTCGTAAACCTATCGTCTTCAAACTCCCCTCCCGTAGACCCCGTAAGGTAGGAAACACTCGTTCCCGTAAATCCTCTTGATTCTGACTCAGATCTCAATTGAGTTCGGTTCTCCCGGTAGGACATGAGAAGGACCTAGATGTTTCTGATGAGAGACACATATTTTCCAGAAGTTTCAGAATCATCAAATTGACTACTTCTAACAAAAATAAGTAGAGTATTAGGTTTACAACCTAGTCACCAGTACCATCATCCCGTCCCCTGCAGTAGGTCTCTGGGTCCCGGAAGGGAGATCCCCGAGATAATGAGAGATCTGCTCCACAAGAATAAAAAACACACACAGTACCTAGGGCAACCGTCCGACCAATTCGCAATGGACCCCTAAGAATAAAAATGTTCAATACATAAAATCCAATTCATGGGACCATAAAATCAATTATATTGAAATTCAAGTATCAAAGTATTAAGAGTTTTTATATAATAGGATGGAATATAACAAGTTTAACAGAAGACAGCAAAAGGATTAATAGTACAATTTCAACATGTTTTCAGTGTAAATGATCTTTTGATATTTCGGCAGCCACTTAACATGATATAGAAAAATATATGGGTGGCCTAGTTACAGGCATGGGGAATACCACTGGGATTTGTTGCCTTTCTTTGCAGTTGAATAGCATATTGAATCTCAGTTTGGAGGTTTTGTAAAAATAAAGATAAAAATTTTCTCATCCAAATATATGAAGCTCCCACATAGCAAATTCTGTCATCGACCCTCTGGGGATTATGTACCCCAGTTCTAGTGGCTTGGCATCCTCCACTGGATCTTCTAAACTCATCAGAGGAGGAAAGAGAGCTGAGGATTTGGGGTGGGGGTGGGGTGGGGGCGTGTGTGAGTTTTTAAAAGGCCAGGTCTGCAGGCAGCAAATATCACTCTGACCACTTTCCTTGGCCAGAACCCAGTCACACGGCTCCAGCTGACTGCAAGATAGCTGGGAAATAGTGTCTGGTCTTGAGCACAGGGTTCTTTGTAGGTGGTAAAAGAATCCGCTTGCCAGTTCAGGAAGTGCAGGAGACCTGGGTTCGATCCCTGGGTCAGGAAGATCACCTGGAGAAGGAAATGGCAGCCCACTGCAGTTCTCTTGCCTGGGGAATCCCGTGGACAGAGGAGCCTGGCGGGCTACTGTCCGTGGGGTCACAAAAGAGTCAGACATGCCCGAGCACATATGCTTGTGTGCAGGAGGAGAAGGAGCAGGGAGAGGAGTAGCCTGACCTTGCCACACTTCTATCAGGGGAAAGTCATCTGAAACCAAACATAGACGATGCTTGAGAAGGAAAGGTGGACTTGAAATCTGAAGACATGACCTTTGCCCTAGACGTCTCCTGCCTTCTTGTTGCCTCCATCTTTATTCCTCTGTCCACCCATCTGCCCTTCAGTCAGTCTGTCTGATTTTCCCCTCTTAGCCAACTCAAATCCTTTGTGGGATGAGGAGGGACGTAGAAGCACACATAAGTATTAAGAGTAAAATGTCCCTGTGGGCAGATAATTGCTCACGGTCATGTCTATGCTGTCTCATGGCTTCTCCCCTGCTGGCAACCTCCATCAACGAAGAGGTGCACAGACCTCGCTAGAAAGTATTTCTATCCCCATCATCTCATTTGGTCCACCTGGGAACTTGAGGTGAGCATCTGTATTTTCCAGATGAGACTTATAGATATTAAGGGGCTCCTGCAAGGTTGCACCGGAAATAGCAGCATCAGGACTTGAACTCTGATCTGACTCCGAGGGTCCCTTTGCTCCTTTATCCCCACTGGAAGGTTTTCTTTTTCTTCCCTCCCACCAGCTTCCTGCTCCTCCATGGGCCTCCAGGCAGGCTCTGAAGAGGGAGGGATGCTCACCCCTCCCCCTGCCCCCCTCACAGTGTGGTCCAGGTCCCAGGGAGGTTTCCTTGAGGATTCTTGGACAGGTAGGGCAGGACACACTCTGTCAATGACTTGCTAAGGCTGCCAGAGAGACCCTGGTCCTGAGTTCTTTCATCCCTTCCTGCTGCGAGAGTTTCTGTCCTTTATTTCAGCACTGCCAGGGTCCCCTGTTGGCCTCAATCTTCTTATCCATCCTACTCAGACATTTCTTCTCTTCTCGCCACCCCTCTCTTCCTCTCCTCATTCATCTTTCCGCCATCTGTGCATCCAGTCTGAATCTCCTTTGTCTGAAGGCCGTTCTGCAGGGCGTCTTCTTGGCTGGTGTTCACTCTGGTGCCTTTGTCTCCTGGAGCCCTCTAGACACCCTACCTTAGCAGCTCCAGGAAGGGAGCTGCGGCTGACCCCCATCCTCTCAGATCTGGTGACCTCAGAGGACCCCTGAGTGGCTGTAAACCCAAGTCCTCCTCAGACCCTCAACCAGGCAGTGTCCACAGCTCTGGACCATCTCTTGGTGATTGCAGAAGAGCACGTGTTCCTGAATCTATTCTCCTCTGGACCGGCAGGTCCCAGTTTCTTCCTCTGCCCTCTCTCATCCCCTGCCCCCTGTCTCTTTCAGAACACCCCTCCCCCCACTGCTACATTGACGGGGGCTGCGAGGGGATCTGGTTTCTGATGTGTTTGCTCTTGGATAGTTATGCAGAGGGCAGCCCTACCCTGCAAAGACTCCCCGGGGAGAGGGGCGGCCACAGAGTCACACTGCGGGGTCTGCTCTGTACACACACACACACACACACACACACACACACACACACACACACACACACAGAGGCAGCCGTGCTGGAGTGTGAGCACATGCACACCTCTCACCTTACCTTACCCTGCAACACACAGAGGCACCCCCACACAGATGTGGAGTCAGGGCTTTAGGTGTACCCAGCAGGATGAACCTTTTTAAACACTGGCAGAAGCAGAGAGAACGGTAAAATGAATTCCTTACACACCCACCACTTAGGTAAAATGATCAGGTACAGGCACAGCCAATGACAGCTGCATTTAGCACAAGTAAGTGAAAAGTCTATTTAGTGTTTTTCTGGTTACACTAATGCAGAGTTGAGTGTGTTCATTATTTTCCCATGAATAATTACGTGGGGAGGGTGTATTTCATGGAAGTGGGTATGGGACAGGCATTACTAGCAGTCATGGAATACCCTCAGCTGTTATCCTTGTAGGGTCTTGTGTGTCGATGACAACAGGGGTGTGAACTGGGTGCACTGGGAATCTGTGACATGTGTCATGTGTGGGTGGGTGTGTCCTGAACAGTGAACTCAGATCATTTTGTGATGATAACTGTGCCTGTGAGGAAGTGTCTGTGTGTGATAGGGTATTTGGCATGTGTGTGTATGTGTGTGTGTGTTGCGTGCGCGCATGCCTGGGGCCCACAGGAGTGGTGTGCAAGTGTGAGGAGAAGCTGAGAGGCAGCCAGCCTGGCTCTTGGGAGAGACACTCATTGTGAAGAGCTCAGCGCTCGAAAGTGGCTGTTTAACAGCTTGAGCATCAAATTATAGCTCACGTGGACAGAGGTGTCAGCGGTCGCTGGTTGCTGTAAATACTTCAGTGCAATTGACAACAGCTTGTGGAGGGCTAAGTGAGATGGGGAGTGGGGGGCCTCCTGCAGGGACCCTAGCCCTATAGTCCTGTCACTGCTGGATGGAGTGCCGGTGGGGAGAGGGTGCCTTGCACAGAGCAGTGGGTCTGCAACGGGGTAGGCTTCAGAGCTAGACTGGTTCCAAAAATCCATCATTTATAGCTGGGTAATCTTGGGCAAATGATTAACCTACTCTGTGCCTCTGTTTTTCTGTCTGGGAAAAAAAGAAAACAACCAACAGAGATCTTTGCGAGGAAGTATAAGAACTTTTTCATCTGAAAGCACTTGTAGTTATACAGACATTAGCTTTTATCGCCTTGTGTAGGAAATTGCATGGGAATTAACACAGAGCCTCTCCCATAGGAAGCTCTCAATAAATGTTAACCAGTGCTGTTAGCTTAGTGCTATTGTCTTCATAAGCCTGGATCCATAGCTGGAGGTACCATAGTGCTTCCAAATATGCGTGGAAAAAAGGCTTCCCGGAGGGCGGCCAGTGGGTCTTTGTGGGTTTTCAGAGAAGATGTTTTTTAGTTTCCTGTCTTTCAGAGAATCCTGCTGGACAGGATCTGAGAGATTCTGCCCAGGGACTCTCTCTGTAGATCTTGCCTTCATTAGTGCCTTGGCTGCTGCGTTCTTGAAAAGTCCTGTGTAAATGGGTTTCTGCAAACTCAATCCCGTTTAAAATGCACTTGCAGGGCTAGGAGCTTAAAGGGACCCTGGGGTGAATTCTTTTGTAAAGCATAGCATCCTCTGAATGTATCTATTTTATAAAGCACAAAGAATTATAAAGTAATAATAGTCAGGGTTTCTTGAGTGTCTACTATGTGTGGACTATTTAACATCTATTATTTAATTATGGGCTCCCCTGATAGCTCAGTTGGTAAAGAATCTGCCTGCAATGCAGGAGACACCGGTTTGATTCCTGGGTTGGGAAGATCCCCTGGAAAAGGGAAAGGCTACCCACTCCAGTATTCTGGCTTGGAGAATTCTATGGACTATATAGTCCATGGGATCACAAAGAGTTGGACATGACTGAGTGACTTTCACTTTACATTTAATTATAGCCTCAGAACAAGCCTATGGAGGACAATATCCTAATCTTCAGAAAGAAGAAATAGATGCACAGAGAATACCACCAACCTATCCATGGTCACACATGGGAAGGTATGATGGGAACTCGGTCCTGCTCCTGTGGGAGCTCAGTTCTTTCAGCTGTGCCCTCCCCTGCTTCATCCTGCCCTTCCCATCCCTCCTCCCCTCTTCTTCCCTTTCCACAGCCTCTCTTCTTTCTTTCTTTTTTTTTTCCTGCAATTACACAAAAATCTTTATTTTGTATGTAGTACAAAGAGGGTAGTTCTGAGAATCAGCAGTCACCTGAACCACAAAGACTTCAGCAGTGTTTAGGCAGTAGGACCAGTAGTTGTTACACGTCTCTGAGTTTTTGACAATTCTTGTTAAAAAAATTTTTTAATGCACATTTTCAGAAAGAAAAGTACAATGAACCTCCTATATACCCACCATTTAGATTCAACAGTTATCAAGATTTTGTTTCCTCTGTCCTCTACTTCTTTGAGATCCTGTTTTAATTTTGAGACAGAGGAATTATTGCATCAGTTGTACTAATTTCTGAGCATGCACTGAACTATATATACAGTTGGAGAGTTTTGTTTTCATTCAGAACAACTTGATGTAATTATCATATACCGTAAGCAATAGTGTCTTTCCTGTATTTTTATGTTCTCACAAGATCCTTTTAGATCTTGGACTGGCTTTTATTGTTGGCTTTATCCTGCACCATGTTAGGTGTTTTCTGATGGAACCCCTCGAGGAAGGAGGGTCCCAGTGTGATGGAAGGGACCAGACTCTCCAGCAGCCCGTCCTCCATGGCTCAAGGCAGTTGATGGTCACCATACTATTTGCTTTTTTTTGTAAAGATGCAATGAATCTCTCTCCTTCACCTCTTCCTCAAGTTAATAATTGTAATAATAGTTATAATAATAACCGTAATTTTCTACAGCTTTCCATTTTCTAGGACTACTTTCTTTTTTAACTTTTTTTTGAGGGGGAGGGTATTCTCTGTAGCTTTCGGGATCTTTTGTTCCCCCCGCCAGGAATTGAACCTGGGCTCCGACAGTGAAAGCTCTGAGAAGGACCACTTTCTTAATGCCCTTGTGAGTGGTCCTGCTTCTCTCCAGTTTATTGGCTTGTGTGTGTTGAATTCACCCGTGAGAGGTCCTGTCTGTGGCGATGGGGTCTTGGGCATGTGTTTGACTGGAAGCAGCAGGAAAGAGTTCTTCCATCTTAGAGGTAGCCGTGGCTTCCCTGCGTGTTCCACCCTCCACAGCATCTGGACTTTCACTCATAGGTCTGTTGGATGAGTCTTGAACACTCTGTGCCTGTGGGTGTGGATGTGGAGTGTTCCAAGGACGAGCTACTGAGGGAGGCGAGTCCGCGGACCACGAGACCTGCCCTTCTGATGTGGGATGCAGCTTTGCCACCTGGGACGGTGGCTTCTAAAGCAGTCGGCTGAGTGGAGATCGTCCCCAGCATGGCAGCCAGCTGCCCGTGCACAGCCGCCCCGCGGCTGCCTGGGTGGTCATCTTGTGAGATCATCACAGGAGAGTGTGGTGGGCTGGCAGCAACACTTACGCCACTTCACTCAGCAGCCAGGCCTCCCTGCTTCCCACCAGCTCACATTCCCATCCATCCTGTTTAACACAGGGCGGGGCACTTACGACCCCCGAGGAGCCAACACCCCAGGAAAGTGGAACAGTTTCTCCAAGAATTTTGAGACGTGACTGCATCTCACCGGATTTTCATCACCTTTGTGAGATACTGTTCCCTCTTCACTGCTTGTCATAATTACAGAATTAGATTTCATTTTCATTTCCTTTTACTTCACTATGAACACAGCCTTACCCTGATAAGGCCTCTTCCTCACTGACTCTACCTTGTCCTACCAGATTATCTTTGGACAAGTCATTCATGAAAAATTTTCATTGTTCCAATTCTGGAAAAATCTGGGGGACTGGCAATGGCAAGATGATTTTTGCTGGTTGATGCTGCCTCTGTTCATCATATGGGGTTTCGTCTGTCAAGAGCCCCCTATTGAGAAGATTTCAGAAAAATTACCCACGATGATAACTTTGAGAAAAAATTAAAAAGACCATTAAATGATCTGACTTTAACCATAAGAATGGCACTGCTCGACACAGACTTCATTCTGGGCAGCCAGCAAGGAAATGTGGCAGGCTTGCACATTCGAGCATCAGACGGGCCTCATGGACATCCTGGCTTCACTGGATGCTTCCACACCTTGCCATGACGTGGCACCCGGAGACTGTCCTAGTCTTTGTATGGCACACTGGTGTAAGTGGAAGGGGGTTGTACTTGGTCAGAAGCCCCAGAGTGCATGGTTCAGAGTTACACTCACTGTGTAAATGCAGCTGTGAGATTCAACACAGGGCTGCTCACAGAGGGGGGTCCACTGAAACCAACAAGAGGGTATGTTTTGAGGAAGAATGATTGCATCGAAAGTGGGGTTTTCTGGAAGATTCCCTGGAGGCAATGGGCTTTGGTCAAAGGTCTTAAAGATTTAAGAGAATCTTTGTTAATTACAGACGGTGGTGGAAGGAGGGACTGATGTTATTTTTAAGGACTGCCAGGTGATGGTGGCTGCACCCGGGGTGGACGGGCTGTGAGCACAGGTGTAGCAGTGAAGGCTTTTTACCATTTGCAATTAAATTGTACAGTCACTTTTTAATAACTGTCTTGAGAGCAGGGACCCTTGCTCCATTATTCATCTCTGTATCCCCAGCACAGTCTGGAAGGATGGTGGGTTTGGATGTAGGGCAGGGAGAAGGGAGGGCATTCCTGGAGGGGAAGTAGTGTGGGCAAAGGCACAGAGGTCGGAAAGCATGAAACATGGGTTGAGATCAATGAGGAGTCTGGATCATCTGGAAAAAAAAAAAAGAGTATGTGCTGGGGAGTTGTGGGCGATGAGGTTGGAAGGTGGGCAGGAATGCTACATTTTCCAGGTTGGGTCTGAGGCCACAGCAGTGATTCCCTGTGGAAGAGCAAGGGAAAGGATTGGGCAGCAGCGAGGTTTGCTGTGTGGCCCATGGTGGGCTGGGGTGGGTGGCAAGAGGCTGCAACCGCCTCCTTGAGTTTCTGTCCAGCCCCTCGTCTCTTCCGGTGTTATGCAACTAGAAGTTGAGGGAAGGGCCAAAAATGTCATTTTTCCTCTGTGGGCAGACACACAGACACACACACATCAATCCTGAGAATGATTTTTTTTTCCGTTTGTCAAGAGCCAGAAAAAGGCTGAAGGTATAAAGTTCAGAACTGGCAGGGCCAGAGGGCCAACAGGAGGGCTGAGAATCTTTGAGCTTCATAAGCTGCAGCAACTGTTGGGAGCTGGGGAGAAGAAAGGGATTTCCACGAAGCTTTGCGGTGGCCTGTGGGAGACTGTATGGAATGTCTGGAGAGGGCATGCGCTCTCTCCTGAGCCTGGGCTATGCTGGGGGTTGGCACCCATGCCCATCAAGCACTTCTTTGGGCGTAGAGGGTAAGTCCTTACAGGCCAGGGCTGGAAGCACCTGGACTCACTGCCAGAGCCATGCTGCCAGGATCCATAACCTGAGTCCCCAGCCAGCCCGCTCTGTGACCTTTAGGAAGTTACTCAGCCTCTCGGTGCCTCCCTTTCTTTGTCTATAAAACAGATGCCACAGTATCCAGCTTCTAGGGTCTGGACGATTATGTCAGTTCATGTTTACGGTGTATGTGGTAAGTGCCCAATAAATGTTGTTGTTGTTGTTATTGAGAACATGGAGGTCAGAGAAGGGACATGGTGAGGTTACTTATACTGGAGTCCCAGCTGGGATTAGAATGGCTACTTTTAGGCTTTAAGAAAGGTTACATTACTTTCTGTATATGCTGATTAAGAAGTCAGGGAAAGAGTACAGATTTTTAGAGAACAGTTTCTAGAAATGATTAAAATTAAAAAACAAAGTTGATGTTTAAATCTCTAGCTGTCTGAAAGCTCCAGTATCTGGAAAAATGCATTAATCAAAGGTTCTAGATAGCTGAATTTCACCGTATGTGTGTTTATTTAATTCCAGTTTTGTTTTCATATGTGAATTTAGATTTGTGGCTGCTGCTGCTAAGTCACTTCAGTCGTGTCCGACTCTGTGTGATCCCATAGACGGCAGCCCACCAGGCTCCCCTATCCCTGGGATTCTCCAGGCAAGAACACTGGAGTGGGTTGCCATTTCCTTCTCCAATGCATGAAAGTGAAAAGTGAAAGTGAAGTCGCTCAGTCGTGTCCGACCCTCAGCGACCCCATGGACTGCAGCCCACCAGGCTCCTCCGTCCATGGGATTTTCCAGGCAAGAGTACTGGAGTGGGGTGCCATTGCCTTCTCCGAGATTTGTGGCAGCTAGACACAATTAAAAACTGAAAGTAAGCATTGCCAACATTGGGAAGAGGTCATGCAAAAATGTTTTGTTTTGTATTGTAAGGATCACTAGATGGGGAGACCAAAGATCTGGGTGTTGGCTCAGCCAGTAACTGGCTATGTGTCTGGGCAATTAGTTTAGCCTTCCTGAGACTCTATTTCCTCATCTGCAAGATGAGGATAAAAATTCATTATTCATTCATCAGTGATGATGATGGTAACAATAACTAATCCTATAAACAAGAACTGTCACAAAAAACAGAGAAAGAGGAAATGTCCCTATATAATTTCAAAATGCTAAACTTTCCTCCACTTCTAGGTAGAATTTATTTTTTTCAAACTTTAGTTTTCCCAAGTTATTAAATAAGTATTTTTTATTTACATAACAACATTAAAAACTACCATGAGCAAAGAGAAGAAAGTTAAAAATCAGCTTAATATAATTATGTATTTGGTTTCTACTGAAACACTGAAAACCTGTGTATCTTTAACAGATGTTCAGTAGGTGACCATTTGCATTTCATTTCATTCTCATAAGAGACCTGGGGGAGGCAGGCAAGGCTGGGAATTATTAATTTTGTTTTATAGGCAAAGAAATTGAGGTCCAGAGAGGTTCGTGATTGGATTAAAGTCACACAGCTAACCATGTTTTTTCTGAATGGAGGAGACAGGAATCCTTTCCAACTAAGCCGGAAGGGCTGGGCAGTGTGGGTAGCTGGGCTTATTGACAGGGAAAGAGAAAGAGGGGAAGGCGGCTGAGCTGCCCCAGACGTGCAGGAAGACACGTGAGCAGGCAGCAGCCGTGATGTGGGTGGAGATTCCCCTCTCCAGCTGTGCGTCTGCTTTTCCAGGGCGTCATTCCTGGTCACCCCCTTACCAGGCCATCCTTACCCTTGGAATGCTCCAAGGCTGGGAAGATTTTTAGGAGGGTGGAGGACTTGGAAAAATGGAGACAGGGGTGGGCCTGTGAGGTGGTAAGATCTGTGCAAGAGAAAGCATAGACAGAAAGACTTCAGGTCTCTAAATGAATTTGTAATTTCACAACTTTGTGTCCCTTTCCCCATGCACTAAACTGCTCCTCTTCTGGTGCCCCTGTTCCAGCAGAAGCCACTATCTGTACCTTAGCTTAGGTGTTACCTCCTCCAGGAAGCCTCCCAGCTTGCTCTGCCCAGCTCCAGTCATGTCAGACTTACTTGGATTGTCAGCTCCGAGAGGCCTCAATCTAGGGTGTGTGTATGCTCCCATTTGCCCTTTCGTGTACCCTCATCACTCACTACCCTCCTTCCTTCTACCACCTCCAGACCTAAAGGGTGCCTGTGGGTAGACCTTTGCTGTCACTGGCCAGCTGTGAACTGGAACCACACTGACAGCATCCACTACTCCGATTCCCCAGGATGATACCTGTGTCATACATTCCATTCTGCTGTCGCTCTGTATCTTAGAGGCTGGAGTTGGCCAGGTGTGCTGAACTTCAGTTCAGAAAATTCTGTCTCTGTGGTTGTACAGTGTCACGAACCTCCGTCCGTAGTTCTTCAGGCACTCTGTCTATCAGATCTGTTCCCTTGAATCTATTTCTCACTTCCACTGTATAATCGTAAGGGATTTGATTTAGGTCATACCTGAATGGTCTAGTGGTTTTCCTTACTTTCTTCAAATTAAGTCTGAATTTGGCAATAACGAGCTCATGATCTGAGCCACAGTCAGTTCCCGGTCTTGTTTTTGCTGATTACATAGAGCTTCTCTTTGGCTGCAAAGAATATAATCAATCCGATTTCGGTATTAACCATGGGGTCGCAAAGAGTTGGACAAGACTGAGCGACTGAACCGAACTGATGGTTGTACAACCTCAGCTGACGGAGTCCTAAGGTATCAAACCTGAGCTTCATAGCTTTGAAAATTTTCAGTGAGACAAAAACATGTAGGCATTCTTTTGCAAAATGAAGTATTGTCTTCAAAGGTAAACTTTCATAATCATTATTCAGCAGAGACATCACTTTGCCGACAAAGGTCCATATAGTCAAAGCTATGGTTTTTTTCAGCAGTCATGTGTGGATGTGAGAGTTGGACCATAAAGAAGTCTGAGCACTGAAAAATTGATGATTTTGAACTGTTTTGCTGGAGAAGACTTTTGAGAGTTGCTTGGACAGCAAGGAGATCAAGCCAATCAATCCTAAAGGAAAGGAAACCAACCCTGAATATTCATTGGAAGGACTGATGCTGAAGCTCCAGTACTTTGGACACCTGATGCGAAGAGCTGACTCATTGGAAAAGACCCTGGTGCTGGGAGGGATTGGGGGCAGGAGGAGAAGGGGACGACAGAGGATGAGGTGGCTGGAGGGCATCACTGACTCAATGGACATGAGTTTGAGCAAACTCTGGGAGATAGTGAAGGACAGGGGAGCCTGGAGTGCTGCAGTTCATGGGGTTGCAAAGAGTTGGATATGACTTATTGACTGAAAAAATTACTAATAAGGCCTCTATATATCTTTTAAGGGAGAAATTACCTTTTCTACTAATCTTCACTTTTCTCAGATCTCTCTATGTATATACATCTCACAGTTTCTTTATCCATTTATCCATTCATTGATGAGCATTTAGATTGTCTCCACATCACGGTTATTATAAATGTTGCTACAGTGAACATGGGGATGCAGATTAGTTAGTGTTGTTGTTTTCTTTGGGTAAATACCCAGAAGTGAAACTGCAGGATCATATGGTAATTATATGTTTAATTTTTGAGGACCCTCCATACTGTTTTCCATTTATACCAATTTACATTTCCGCCAACAGTGTAGGAGGGTTCCCTTTTCTCCACATGCTCACCAACATTTGTTATTTTTAGTCTTTTTGATAATGGGCATTCTGACAGGTATGGGGTGATAACTCGTTGTGATCCTGACCTGTGTTTTCCCAATGATGTAAGGCATCTTTTAATGTACCTGTTGGCCATCTGTCTTCTTTGGAAAAATATCTGTTCAGATCTTCTGCCCAGTTTTTTTGCTTGTTTGTTTTCTGCCCAGTTTTTAGTCAGACTGTTTTTTTTTTTTTTTTCTGTTGAGTTGCATGAGTCCTTTATATATTTTGGATATTAATCCCTTATCAGATACATGGTTTGCAAATATTTTCTCCTGTTTTGTAGGGTAGGCTGCCTTTTCATTTTGTTGATAGTTTCCTTTACTATGCAGAAGCTTTTAGTTTGGTGTAGTCCCACTTGTTTATTTTGCTTTTGGTGTCAGATTAAAATAATCATCTCCAAGACCTCTTAATTCATCCACTGTTATGAAGACGGTTTGGTAGATTATGAATTTAATTTTCTATCCATCCATCCATCCTTCACCATTTTACTTACGTATCTTGTTTCTTCATCTCAGCTCCCTCAGTTCTCTGAGCAGCCTCCTCAGTATCTCAGCCTTCCAATTTAGAAATATCCCTTTGAAATCGTAGATACCCTCTACAGAATATCCATAACCACTTTTTCCAGCTCAAAGGGATTTTTCTGGACTCTTCCTCTGTCCTTCCACCAGGGACCTCCTTGTCCTGGTTTGTTTTCCAGAATTTCAGCCTTATCGTCTCCTTCCTGAATTCTCCTCCTTTGCCTGGTCTTTTTGGATTTATCCAGACTCTCATGCCTTGTCTCTGATCGTTTCCTCTGCCTGGAATGCTCTTCCCTACCTTGTCTCCTGTTGATGACTTTCTACTTATCCTCCGGAACACTTGGTTCAAATGTCACTCTTTTGTGACAGTGTCTCTTTCACATCTTTCGACATTACCTTTTCCAGCTGAATTAACAGTCCCCTCCCCTGTGCTCCCTCAACAATTTGTACATCTCGCTAGCACAGCATTCACCACTCTGAATTTTAATTAATCGCTTGCTTCTCTGTCTCACCGCCTGGAGGGAGCAAGCTTAACCCATCACTGCGCTTCTGGTACCTGGATCAGAGCTGGGCTAGTAGTAGCATCTGTCTGTCTATTTATCGATCTATCATGATCATCATCACCATCATCAGCATCTATCCATCATTTATCATCTATGTATCTACTATCTATCAATCATTTGTCATCAATTGATCATTTACTTATTTTCTATCAATCATTTATCACCTATGTATTATCTATAGAAGAAGTTAGATGTGTTAGTTGCTTAGTCGTGTCTGATGCTTTGTGACCCAAGGGACTGGTCAGACTCCTCTGTCCATGGAATTCTCCAGGCATGAATACTGGAGTGGGTGTCCATTCCCTTCTCCAGGGGATCTTCCTGACCCAGGGATCAAAACTGGGTCTCCCACATTGCAGTCAGATTCTTTATCATCTGAGCCACCAGGGAAGCCCGTATCTGTTCATCTATCACCTACCTATTTATCTATGTATGGAATGAGTAACTCTGGGGATAAATGGGCTCTGTCCTTCCCCACTGTGGTCTCCATTCACCTAGTCACACTCTACTCTTCCTTGAAAGCTTTGCTCATGTACTTGCTTCATGAAATCATCCTTGATTTCACTGCCCCAGTCAGAACTTCCACTCCCTATTCTAATTATCCCAGTGCTTTGCTGAAGGGGAGATGGAGTGGGGAGTGGGAAGAGGTATCCTGTGGAGACGGATGGCACCTCTCCTCCCCTCCTGCTCCTCCTCTGTTTTAGCTGTGTGTCGTTATACAGGCCCCTGGCCAGCCTGGCATTCTTGATCCTTGAGACTCCAGCTTCCCCTCACCTCTACCCCATGTCCCAGGTGACTTAGGCAGGTTAAGAGAGGGGCCTTCAGAGGTGCTAAGACAAAGCTGGCCCTTTCCAGGACGGGAGGGACATGTTCACCAAGAGAACTGTCTAAGAGGATGGGCCCATGCTAGGGGACTTATGTAAATCAGAAGCAAATTGAATGCAAATATTATGCAAAGATACATGTGGTCCTCCTGATTGCTTCTTTCAGTGGGAGGGGGTCCTTGGCTAGCCTCTTGCCTGGGTCACTGGGAACAGGATGAGCAGGGACCCTCCCCCCGTCCATTTGTTCTCCTTCCCTCCTCCCACAAGGCCCATCATCTGTGACCATAGCTACAGCCAGTGGCTCGGTCAGGAGCGTGTGGGGCTAGGGCTTCCTATCACCCTCTCCTTAGGGGTGGCTGGCTTGTGTCTCCCCTGTCAGACTGGGGAGTCCTGGAGGGAATGTGGTGGCAGGAATGCTGAGGTCGGCTTATCTCAAGCATGGCTAAATTCTGAGAGGGTGAATATGGGGAAAGGTCCTTCTCCATGACTGTGTCAGCTTTACCTGAGTAATTCTGCCCCTCTGTCCCCACTGTCCCCACAGACTAGGGACACCCAGCGGGGGAGGCTGGAAGGAGACTTGAATTTCTTGGTTTGGAGTAAGGCAAATCCTGTTTTGTTTACTCTACCAAAAAAGAGAAAGAAAAAAGTTGTTTTTCCTGAGGGGAGAAAAGCTCTAGTCATTTCCATAAACAGGTCCACCTCCTCTCCTGAGCTAGAGAGTAGGTTTCTTAGCTGAGCCTGGCTCTTGGTCTGAGTGTGAATGAGTCAGTCCCCACAGGCTGCACCATGATCCAGGGCATGTCTTTAATTAAGGGGACAATTGCTTGGCTCAAGGATGGAGGTTTCTAGCCAACAGCCCAATCCACTCCGTCCTGTGAATCTTCTCTCAGCCTGTCTCAGAGAAGAGCCTCTTTTTTTCTTACTGAAGAGACGAGATGTGAGCAAATTGGAACGAGAGATGGGGGAGCAACCACCTTCTGTGATTATGTCTGGACTCTAGTGAGGGCTCCTCCAAGAATCTGGAGCTGGTAAGAGCGGAGACATGCTGGACCAGAGCCCTTGACATCTGTATCCTTTGGTGTAGGAGGGTGAGAGATCAATCCCTCATTTTACAGGGGCCCAGGGGTGGGAGACCTTTTTAAAGGTTATATAAAAAGACAGTGACAGAATTTGGATGCTGGAATCCTGAACTTGTGCTGAGTTTAGTTCATTGACTTCTTTATCCAGTGAGTATTGATCTGAGCAAGAAGTGGTCAAACGAGATGATGGAGGCCTGAGCTGCTGGGTTCAGCACTTAGTAGGCTATCTTCTCAGCAGTGATGTTTACACCTGCAGATTAGCTTTTTCTGTTTTTGTTTTTCCATTCTTTTTTTTCAAACTGCTCCTTTTGTGGACAGAGCCTCTGTTTGTTGTTTGATTCCTTTAATTAGTCAAGTTCCTGAAAGAGTCCTAGAAATTCTTTGTCATTTACCAAGGTTGCTAGTACTGGAGCTGCTGTGTTGGGGTTCCTGGGTGACCTCCTGAGCCTGGGAGGATCCTGGGTCTTGGGATGCTGAGGATGGAGGGGAATGCTCTGAGGTGTGGATGCTAGAAGGATGGTGTGCTGCACATTCCCTGGGCCTGCTGGGTTCTCAGATTGTCCCTGGGAAAGAGGAACAGGGCCCAGACACTCAGGATCCGTGGGGAAAGGTGCAGGCTGAGAGGTTTGGAGTGCTTCTCTTTCCTCAAAGACAGCTGAAATCTGGAGATGCGTGCAGGGAGAGTTGTGGCCCCTCACATCTGCTTCTCCAGCAACTCAGCCGGGACCGCCAAGTCCCCTCTAAAGGGTAACAGATGGACCACAGCTAGGGCTCCGGAAAGCAGCGCCAAGTCCTCGTATCGGAGCCCAGTCGGAGGCCCATGGTATTTCACTAGTAGCGAGGCCTACAGGGAAGTGGGGCCCTGAGAGGATGGCTCCTTCCACAGTGGGCCTTGGGAACCTGGTCTTGGAACTGGGGCATGTACCTCTGCCCACATATTCTTTATTTTATTTTCTTTTGTCCACATATTCTTATCTAGGGCATCCCCAATACAAGGAAGTGGGAGGGGGGTGGGGCCATAGGAGGTATAGTGGCCTGGATAACTGGGAATGCTGTTTGTGTGTGCGTGTATGTGTGTCTGTGTGCATATGTGTATATGGGAACATGTCTCACCTCCCAGAATCTCCAGTATTGTGTGCAGAGATTAAGGTTAAGGGCATAAGGTCTGAAGCCAGGTTCAAATACTGACTCTTGTCACTTACCAGTTGTATGATCTTGGGCAAGTCACTCCACCTCTCTGTGCCTCAGTTTTCCCATCAAGAAAATGGGGATAACCTACCATGTAGGATTGCTGTGAGATTCACTTCATGAACACTAGCATCTAGTAAGAGTTATTTGTATTATTTTGCACAACACTTCCTGTCAGTCTCTCTTATGAGTCTTAGGACTAGGGATGGAGGCAGTTCCATAGATGTTCACTGCTTTCTCTGTGTTTCAGAGGAGACCTGGGACTGGAGGGCAGCATGATTGATTAGAGCAAGTCCAGAGTTATACAGCCAGGTAGACCTGAGTTCAAAGCCATTTACAAGGTGTGTGACCTTGGTGAGGAGACCTTGCGTTTTTTTACCTCAATTTTCCCATCTGTGAAATGGGGAAATCCTTATCTCCTAGAGAAACTGTGAGAATTAGATGAGAGGACATATGAAATCTCTTAGCTCACTGCTTGCCAAATAGTAGACTGTCAGTAATTAATGTGGTTTGTTCCTTTTTGTCCTTTAGAATGCCTACAACAGAACTGAACTTTTTTTTTAAAAAAAACCAATAGCTTTATTTTTGGAGAAGGCAATGGCACCCCACTCCAGTGGGGTGGATTTCTTGCCTGGAAAATCCCATGGACGGAGGAGCCTGGTAGGCTGCAATCCATGGGGTTGCTAAGAGTCGGACACGGCTGAGTGACTTCACTTTCACTTTTCACTTTCCTGCATTGGAGAAGGAAATGGCAACCCACTCCAGTGTTCTTGCCTGGAGAATCCCAGGGATGGGGGAGCCTTGTGAGCTGCTGTCTATGGGGACGTGCAGAGTCGGACACGACTGAAGCGACTTAGCAGTAGCAGTAGCAGCTTCATTTTTCCTCCGTATACATTTAGGAAACCGGTCTGAGAAGAAGGTTCATGAGACAGACCAGAGGACTATATATAAACTCAGGAATTCCAGATCAGCAAGACACAGTGCACAGACAACACACTCTTCCCCAGCGCCCTGGGGCCTAGCACTGTCCCAGCCGAGATGAGGGAAGCTCCTGGATGGCTTATGAGCTCAGCCGAGGAATCGTGCTGATCTTCAGGAGTTTGCTGCTTGCATGCTTATTCTTGATGGCAGTGAACTTCGCCATGTTCTCGTTGATTCGCATGGCGTTTTTGGCCAGGTGCTACATGACCTCCAGAACCTCACTCTCTGTGTAGCTGGTGTAATACTGCTGCCCTAACACAGCTGAACTTTTAAAAAAAGTTTATTTATTTATTTATTTTGTCTATGCTGGGTCTTCATTGCTGCCCAGGTTTTTCTTTAGTTTCAGCGTGTGGGAGCTACTCTCTAGTGGCGGTGCTTGGGCTTCTCTTGTGGAGCATGGGCTCTGGGGCATGTGGGCTCCGGCACTTGTGGCATGTGTCTCCCAGTAGTTGTGTCTCCCAGGCTCTAGAACATAGGCTCACTAGTTGTGGTGCATGGGCCTTGCTGGCCCCGGCATGTGGGTTCTTTACAGATCAGGGATCAAACCCGTTTCTCCTGCACTGGCAAGGGGATGCTTTACCACTGAGCCACCTGGGAAGCCCAGAACTGAATTTTTACTCTATGTGTTTCTCTTTAATTGCAACAATTATTTGAATGGCAGTGATAATAACATTCATAATAGTAATAACGCCCCTCCTCCTATTTAGCTGTTTATAGATTTACACATTGTTCATGTATATCATCACAGGTAGTCATAACAACAGCCCAATGAAGCATGTGGTATCATTATCCCCATATCCACAAGATGAGGAAACTGAGGCACCTTGAGAAGGCAAGTAGCTTCCAACAAGGCACTGGCCAGGTTTTGCAGAGGGATCCCCTTTCCAGCTGTGCAGAGGCCATGGCTTGCTTGGGTCTAGGGAGCCCCTGTGCTTATGCAAATGGATGCGTGCTAATCGCTTTCCTAATGGGAAACACGCGGGGAGATAGGATCTGAAGCAAAGCGGAAAGGCCTTCCAGGAGAGCAGAGTTGCAAGAAATCCCAGAGAAATCTGGGAAGATAAGGCGCTGCCCTGGGAACTCGAGGGTGGGAGCCTGTTAGTGACTCCAAGGCAGGCTGGGATGTGTGTAGTTAACCGACTGCCTTGGCCCCGGAGCAGCTTGGAGAGCAGGGTCCCTCTCCCTGAGCAGGTCCACTTGTAGGGCAGCTGAGCACAGAATTCCTGGGCACCTTCTCCTCTTAACTTTGCTCTGTGATGGGTTCTGGTGTCATCCAGACACATCTAAACCCTGCCTTTTAGGAGAAGAGTTCAGCACATTGAGCATATGGACTCTAAAGCCGGATCCTCTGGGTTCAAATCTAATTTCTGCAAACTTACGTAATAGCTGTGTGACCTTGGGCGAGTTACTCAACCTCTCTGTGCTATAGTTTCCTCATCTGTGTACTGGGATACTATATGTTAGTGATGATCCTATACTGAGGATTAA
The DNA here is from genome assembly GCA_006410635.1 of Cephalophus harveyi. Lineage (NCBI taxonomy): Eukaryota > Metazoa > Chordata > Mammalia > Artiodactyla > Bovidae > Cephalophus > Cephalophus harveyi. The sequence continues at coordinate 272,963 of SJYT01070001.1, read as the reverse complement.
GTGAATTAATCCATGTAGAACGATTAGAAGAGTGACTGAGTACTAGATAAATGATAGATGTTGTTGTTGTTGTCATTATTATTTTAGAAAGACAATAAAAATTTGGCCAAGTCCTTTCTTTGCTTGAAATACTTCCAGAGTGTCCCACTGCCCTCAGGCTCCAGTGCATTCTCAGTGCTGTTGTCTGCATGTAGCCCCTGCTCATGTTCCAGCTTTGTCACATTTCCTGACCCACTCCCCTGCAGCCACCCTGAATGACGTGTGTTTTCCTGAAAGTTCCATATTCTTGCCTCTGGGCCTCTGCATATGCAATTTCCTTGGCCTGGAGTTTCCCCTTCAAAGGATGTGCTGTCCTCCCATCTCCTGTGTTCGGCTGTTGCCAAGGAAGCTTTATTTCTGATGCCTAGCAGATTTTTAAAAATACATATATATTTATTTATTTGGCTGCTCTGGGTCTTAGTTGTGGCGTGTGGGCTCTTTAGTTGTGGCGTGTGGGATCTAGTTCCCTGCCCAGGGATCAAACCCGAGCCCCTTGCTTTGGGAGCACGGAGTCTTAGCTACTGGACCACCAGGCAAGTCCCTGCCCGGCCGATTTTGACGTCCATGCCCACGGCCTCATGGCCTCTCGAGTCCCACTAACCCAGCACTTACCACCGTGTCATGATTGCTCAAGATCTGTCCGCCACACTGGGCTGGGTGGCCTCTCTGTCCCCAGTGCACAGAGCAAGTCCTGACCCGGAGGAGTTTCAACAAGTGTTTGTTGGATAAATCTAGAAAGGAACTCGGACAAGTACACCAAGCTCACTGCCCTGAGGTCCCACCCGGCTTCTGTAGACAACACAACCTGAGAACATAGCAGCTTGATGGGCAGTGAGGCTGGTGGTTATAGAACCGGCTTTTGAGACAGATTGAGGTTTGAGTCTTGACCCAGCTTCTTGTGAGCTGTGTGACTGTGGGTGAATTGTGTAACCTGTCTGACCTTCAGTTTCTACCCTGGTAAATGGGAATAATAATAGACACTGAGCATGAAGTGAAACCATGGTGTAAAGGGCTTTACCCCATGTCTGGGACATAGTAAAGGCTGTTAAATGGTGAGTATATACTTCACCATCACCATGATCCATCCTAAAGCTGCCTATCCCACCGGCTGCCTTTACAGCTACTGCCTTTAACCTGGGGGCAGCAGCCAGGTGTGTGAAACTGCCTCTCACATTGTCAGCAAGGAGGAACCACCTGGGAATCTAAGTGGAAAGAGGACTGGTTCGGTGTTCTGACATCTACCTGGCGGCCCTGCAGGACCCAGCCATTTCCAGAGATCTCTTCTGGCATTTGGATGCTAAGGTTTGGTCCCCTGGATTCTAGAATTTAAAATTGCTTTTCTCTATCTGGGGTTCTACTATGTGAATAAAGCCACACTGTGTATGGGTTGATGCTAACATGCATTCATTTTTGTTCATTCCACATTCACTGAGTACTTGCTCTGTGGTTGGAATTGGCGATACCTGACTAGTATGGTACGGTGAGCCTGCTCTCAAATTGCTCACAGCCTGGAGGGGCAAAGGTGTAAACGAACAGTTAAAGACCAAGCTGTTAGGACTTCCCTGGCGGCCCAGTGGTTAAGACTCTGCCCTTCCAAAGCAGGGGGTGCAGGTTCAATCCCTGGTTGGGAATTAAGATCCCACATGCTTTATGGTCTGTCCAGAAAATAGAAAAAGGAAAAAAACAAGCTGTCAGGGACTATGAAGGGATCAGGGGGCTATGGGAGCCCTAGCTCGGACACCTGACACTCCTGATCCTGTTCTTTGTCCCAGGTGCTGTGCTAAGGGGTCTCCATGTGGAATGCTATTTGGTCTTTCAAGAGCCCGAAGCTGAAGCTCCAATACTTTGGCAACCTGATGCGAAGAACTGACCCACTGGAAAAGACCCTGATGCTGGGAAACATTGAAGGCAGAAGGAGAAGGGGATGACAGAGGACGAAATGGTTGGATGGCATCACTGACTTAGTGGACATGAGTTTGAGCAAGCTCTGAGGGATAGTGAAGGACAGGGAAGCCTGGCTTGCTGCAGTCCATGGGGCTGCAGAGCTGGACATGACTCAGTGACTGAACAGCAGCAGAGCCCAGCAGTTAGGCATGAATATATATATATATTTTAGGCATGAATGTTGTATTTGCCTGAATGTGTTTTCTGTTGCTGCTGTAACAAATTCCCACAAAACTGAGTGGTTTAAAACAACACAAAACTACAATCTTATAATTCTGGAGACAGAAATCAGGAATCACTTTCACTGGACTAAAGTCAAGGTTTTGGCAGGGCTGTTTTCTGCAGGCTATGATGGCAAAATCCATTTCTCTGCCTTGTCAGGTTTTGGAGATTGCTTGTGTCCCTCTGCTTCCAGAGGCTGTGTCCCTCAGCTCATGGCTCTTGCATGTCTCCGATCTCTGCTTCTGTCACCAAATTCCCTCCTCTTACTCTGACCCTCTGCCTCCGTAGGGTGGCAGGGACTCTTGTGATTACACTGGATCTGCCCAGATAATCCAGGATAATCTCCCCATTCTAAAACCCTTAACATAATCACACCTGCAAAGCTCCTTTTACTACACAAGGTAACACATTCACAGGTTCCAGGGATTAGGATGTGGACATCTTTGGGAGGGGGTGTTATTTAGCTCACCCCACCATCTTCCAGATGAGAAAACTAGGGCGTCTGAATGTTAAGGAATTTCCGGAGTCATTTAGCCCCTAAGTGGCCAATCCTGGGCTCCCTGGTCCTAGGCCTTGAGCTCTTGTCCTTGAAACAAGAAGACTGCTAGTGGAGGTGAACCTTGAACCAGGTTTTGAAGAATGAATTGGAGTGAACAAAAGGTGTGGCAGGGAGAGGAGTGCTGTGAGCCAAAGCACACTGGTGAATGTAAGCTTAGCTCCCGATGTGTTTTGGGGCCATAAATTGCTCAGAATGGCTGGAGTGTGACATGAGTGATGGGGAGCAGGTGGACAGGGTCTGGATGGTGGAGATGCCTGCCATTCAGCCTGAGAGATGTGAAGATCCCCGGGGTGGGGTTGGGGTTCCCTGTACGTCCTGGATCAAATCCCATTCTCTCTCTGAGCTCTGATTTCCAGTCATGGGAAATGATGGGCCATGACTGGGTGAACTCACCGGCCTGCCCCCTTGTTGCCTGGCCTGGTCCCATCCATCTCTGGGCAGAAAGGAGGGCTTGATGAACTGCCCCCTCCCCCCATACCAGGACAGTGACGGTTTCCAAATATCTGTCTGTTGAAATAATGTTCTCTGGGCGCTGGGCCTCCCTCCCGCCCTCACATTCCTGGGCGAGCCTGCCTGTTTGGCTTGCTCGGACAAATATTGACTTTCTCTGTCCTTCTCACTCTGGGTCTGTTTAAAAGGCATCAATCTTTGCCGGGGTGTGAGCTCCCTCTCCGTAACCTGTGGCCTCTGCGGTCCTGTCCGGGCAGGGAGTGGTGGGGAGGGGCTCGCAGGCCCCGGGGGACACCCCTTGGGCTGCCATAGAGAGGCTTTCATGGGATCGTCAAGTGCCTTCCATCCGGTCCCTGCAGCACGGCATTCACGCGGAGACCCTCCCATCACCTTCCTCCCAGCTTCACCACACCAAGCAGGGTAGCTCTGTGATCCTCTGTTAGAAACCCTGCTGACTCTAGCTTCCAAGTCCTACCCATAAGCCAACCACTTCTCAGCTTCCCCAACTACCGCCTGTGTCCAAGAACCATCATCTTGCTCTTGGCTTATTAAATTAGCCTCCTCACTGGTCTCTCTGCTCCTGCTCCCGACAGGCTGTTCTCAGTGTTGGAGCCAGACTGTAAATGATCGTCAGATCCTGTCACTCCCGTGCCCCCAGCCCTCCAGTGACCTCCCGGTCACTCAGAGGAAAAGTTCGTAACAGTGGCTTCAAATCCTCCATGGTCTGTCCCCGCTTCCTTGACCTCCCTCCTCACTCACTCCTGGCTGCTCTGCTCCAGCCTCACTGGCCTCAGCCTGAGAAACTGTGCACTGACGGTTCCCTTTGCTGGCCCGGGGGGCTCCTCTCCCCCACGTCTGTGTAGTTTTTGCTCAGATGTCACCTTTTCAGTGAGCCCTTTCCTGGACAGCACCCTCCTACCCTTCCCGCCGCCTGCCGCCCCCAGCACTCTGTCCCCTCCTGTTTTATAGCGCATCCTACGTCTAACAGGCTGTGTATTTTAACCACTGATTTTATCAGCTGTCTCTCCTGAGGGCAGGGATTTCTATCTGTTTCATTTCGCAGCTGCAGCGTCTGCACCTAGGATGATGCTGTCCCACAGCAAAGAGCCTGACTGTCCGTGGAGTGAACGTGCGGCTTCCTGCTTTGTAGATGAGAGTTCACAGGTTATTAGTGTAGTAGCCAACGTTTATTATGTGCTTTCTGGGCACGTCACATACACAAGCTCACCAGATGCTCACAACAAGCAGTCCATAAGCTGGGCACGGCTATTGCCGCCTTTCGTGGATGAAGGAAAAGAGGCACCAAGTAGTGTAGGGGTGGGGGCTGGGTGCCTCGCCAGGCTGTGTCCAGCCCTTGGTGCGTGCATGTGCGAGTGCCGCCAAAGGCCAGCTGCGAGGTGAGCCGGTGTCCAAGCCTGTGACCCTCCTTCACCCCCTGCTTCCTTGGCCCTCCCACCTGTCACCAGGACACGAGTTCACAGATTCATCTCAGTCCATCTCGGCCCATGGCGCTTGGCCAGCCCCCTTCATTCAGCTCTGGCTTCCAGACTCTCCCCCTGTATCTGTGTCTGCCTCTCTCTTTCAAGCGCCACCCAGCTTGCTGCCCACGCGCTGCCCTTAGACCTCATTTCCCTCCTCTCTTTGCCCTGAGCTCCGGGGGGACCAGTACTAAACCCCCTCCTGGATTTCTAAGCCCCATGGTCTCTGGCTCAGGAAGCCCACCCCCACTCCCTCCCTTCTCTAGTAATGAAATCAGCCCATGGTTTTTCCTACCAACCCTGCAGGCACGCACACCTCTGCTTTTGGGATGCCTTCTCCTGTTTTCTCAGTCTAACCAATACCCGTTTTTATTTTGGAAAAAAAAAAATGAAGAACAGAGAACTGTAAGAATCATTCTAACGACATCGTACATCTCAAGTTACCTGTCTGAATACATTCTCCCCTTCCTCCCTCTGTCCTACTCACCNGCACACCTCTGCTTTTGGGATGCCTTCTCCTGTTTTCTCAGTCTAACCAATACCCGTTTTTATTTTGGAAAAAAAAAAAAAATTGAAGAACAGAGAATTGTAAGAATCATTCTAACGACATCGTACATCTCAAGTTACCTGTCTGAATACATTCTCCCCTTCCTCCCTCTGTCCTACTCACCTCTTTCCTCTCTGCTTCCCTCTCTTTCTCTCCCCACTATCTGTCTCTCAGCATTTGTAAGTAAATAACAGCCCTCAGCCCTCAAACTTCAGTACATATCTCTCAAACAAGGACGTTTTCCTACATAACCACAATACGATTATTGCCCTGAGTTTAATTTGGATACTTTATTATTATCTAATACACAGTACCCATTCAAATTTTCCCAATTTTCTAAATAATGCCCTGTAGAACATTTATTTTAGTTGTCATGTCTCTTTAATCTCCTTTAGTGTAGTTTCCAAGTCTTTTTCGGTCATCTTTCAGGACACTGACATTTTTGAAGGGCCTAGATTGGTCGTTCAAGGAGTTATCTCCTGACTTGGATTTGTCTCAGCGGTTCCTCACGATTAGGTTCAGGATAAGCATTTTTGGCAGGAGTACTCCCCTCCCTGCCCCCAGCCTCTCCCTCTCTCTCTGGATCTTCCCACCCACACTGCTGCCTCAGGCCTTGCCCTTGACCTCACCAAATCTTGCCAGTGCTTCTCCACCCATGCCCAGCCACATTCCCAGCCCCAGCTGCCGGGTCAGCGAGAAGACCCGGCACCCAGGGACCGGAGTGGGAGGAGCAGAAAAGCCGCCTGCCCTGCTCACTCTGAAGACATAAGGGAATCAGGGACCCTTCCCCTGGAGAAGCTCAGGAGGTGAGGGTTTGCTCCTGAGATGGTTTCTAGCAGCAGAGTCTTCTGTTCAGATACACTGTACATGGGAAAGGACTTCCCTGGTGGCTCAGACGGTAAAGCATCTGTCTGTAATGCGGGAGACCCGGGTTCCATTCCTGGGTCGGGAAGATCCCCTGGAGAAGGAAATGGCAATCCACTCCAGCACTCTTGCCTGGAAAATTCCATGGACGGAGGAGCCTGATAGGCTACAGTCCATGGGGTCGCAAAGAGTCAGACACGACTGAGCAACTCTGTCCTGTCCTGTACATGGGAAAGCGATGGAGACTGACCCTGCTTCTATTGGAGGAGATGTGTGTAGGTGCATATGTGTGTACATCTGTGTGTGCATATCTATGTGCACACACAACTGTGTTCTTGGGCTTGAGTTCTGAAGCTCCAGCTCCAGGCCATCCTTCACTGCCCAAGGGTGCCCCCAGGAAATTTTCATAGAGTCTTGGGGGTCCCACTGATCCAAGGAAGCTGAACCACACAAACATCCATGAGATGTACTCTGTTGAGTCTGGTGCTAGGCCTGTTGAAGGTGGTGTGGCCCACTGGCTTTGGAATCACGTAGATCTGGCTTCCAAAGCCTACCCTGTTTTATTTTGGTTCTGTGGTCCTGGGCAAGTTACTTAACCTCTTTAAGGTTTGGTTTCCTAATCTATAACATGGGATGATAACAGCATCTACCTCTGTATGACCCTGGAAGTTGAAATACAGTAATGGCCTTGCAGGTCTGGCACATAACAGATGGATGTCCCCAAGTGGAGTGAGGAGAGCAGGGGGGTCCACAGGCTGGGATGCTGAACCCCCTACCCGACAGGCTGAGGCTCAGGAACTGATTGTCAGAACAGTTGTTTCTGATCCACAGAAGGCTCCCGACTTTCCGCTCTAAGACTGTCATTCTGCGGTGGGTAATCAAGTGGGGCTTTGATGGTGGATGCAGTGGATTAGGGCTGGGAGGAGTTTCCAGGCCCAGCCCTTGGCAGTGACTGTGGGGAGGAGAGACTTTCAGAGCCGAGGGCGGGAGTTGGGGGCGGGGAACCCTAATTCACATCAGCCTCTGCTTGGCACTTACCCCACCTTGTGCTTGGAGACCACTCCAGCTTGTCCAGATGTGGGAGAGGAATTGGTCCCTGGCTCAACAGTTGGGGTGTCTGAGTTCTAGCACTGACTCAACTGTCTACTCTGTGTGGACCAAGGTGTCACTCCCTGGCTCCCAGACTACTTTCTTCATCTGTAAATTGTGTGTGACCGTGCATACGTGTGTGTGTGTGGGTGTGTGTGTATTGGATTCATTCACTAATTCATCAATATTAGTTGAGCACTTACTGTGTACGAGATGTAAGGATATAGTGGTGAGCAACAGAGAACTGTGGTAAATGCTCAAGGAGAAGAGCAGAGTGCTCTAAGACTGACAGTGATGCTGGGGGGCAGTCAGGGAAGGCACTCCTGAGAGGGTGACAGCTAAGTCAGGCACAGGGCAAGAGAGGCCTCTAGGCAGAGGAGACAGTGTTTGCACAGGTGTGGGGCAGAGAGAGTACAAATGCTCTACAAGGTCTGTTTCAGCTCTGCCACCCGAGGGTGCGTGACACGCCCCCTTCCTTCTCACTGATTCATGCCTCTCACAGTAGATGGGATGTTCAGAACTGGCCTTCCTTCCCTCTGTTCTCTGTGGCCCCAAAGATTGGAGAAAACAGGGATAGAACTGGAAAAGGGATATTCTATTCCCTCTTCCGGAGAAGGCAATGGCACCCCACTCCGGTACTCTTGCCTGGAAGATCCCATGGACGGAGGAGCCTGGTAGGCTGCAGTCCATGGGGTCGCGAAGAGTCGGACACGACTGAGCGACTTCACTTTCACTTTTCACTTTCATGCATTGGAGAAGGAAATGGCAACCCACTCCAGTGTTCTTGCCTGGAGAATCCCAGGGGTGGGACAGTCTGGCGGGCTGCCGTCTATGGGGTCGCATAGAGTCGGACACGACTGAAGTGACTTAGCAGCAGCAGCAGCATTCCCTCTTCAAGCCTCATCAAGACATTCCTTGTATCTTGGGCCCTCTCTCTCATTTCCTCAATCTCCAAATGACGTATGATGCTTGGGATTTTCTTATTTCTTATTTGCTCTCCTCTCCTTCTGGTTTTTTCTCCATGCTTCCTATCAGTGTCTGCTAGGTGGAGAAAAACATGGAACTTCCGGTTTTGTTGTCAAAGTGACTCATTCTCCATGTAGGTGACCCAGATGAAGTATAAGTGTGAATGCGTGTGTGTGTGTGTGCGCATGTGTGTGTGAGGCAGTGAAAAGAGTGGGTGGTGGTAGTTGCTGTCAGGAGGCTCGGGGTTGGAGAACCCAGGCTTCAGCCCTGCTCTGGCTTTGGGACTAAATTAGTATGTGGGCAGCAGGAGAAGCGGGGTAAGAGGAGACTATTTGAACCTCAAAGGCCCCTTGGCCACATGCGGCTATGCTTTCGCTCAGGGAGAGCAGCAGGTTGTTGTCTTGGGCCAGCTGCTTACAAGGCGCTGCTGCTGGTGCCCTGGAGTCACTGAGGACAAACTGCGCCAGCAGGCCCCTGAAGGCGCTCGAGGGCCTGGGGGCTGCTGCCTGGAGCCCCGCTGCGTGCCTTGCCTGGCCGAGAGGGCTGAGTGCATCCTGCGGCCAAGCCTCTCGAAGACAGCAATCAAACAGTCTCCAGGGAGCTCCAGGGGAGGCTGAAGGGTAGGGAGGCGTCTCTACTGTCTGCTAGTCTGCGAAAAGAGGATCTGGGTAGTGGAGGGTCCATGGATCTGTGTTCAGGGTTCTCCAGGAGATTGGTCTCAAATGTATGTGTGAGAAAGTCATCAGCATGGTTTAAGGTTGAGGGGCTGAAGGACTTGGCCTCCCCCAGCCTGGGGGGACAGCAGCCAGCTGTCAGAGGAGGGCTATGGCGGGTTCTGGACACTCTTGTGTGGAGAGGATGAGTAACTTCTCCAGGCTGTCCGCATCTGTGCTTTACTGGTGTATGCTTTATATTTTAGGTCCTGGCAGGCCTGGCAGCCTAACTTAGCACTGGTCTGTTCAACCCTGGTCAGCTCAGTTGAGCCCAGCTACACATGCCTCCTCTCATCTGAGTTCCATCCAGGAACTCAAGGAAACTTGACTCAATATGACCCAATACCACAAAGCTTAGAAACTCAGCACAAGCTCTCTCCCTTCTCCCCAGCTCAATGAAGGCCTGTTTCATCCAACCTTACACTGGACAATCCACCCCAACCACCAAAGTTAACTGAGTTCACCTACCCCACATCTATTCAGCTAGGTGCTTGACTCAGTTCAGCACGGGAGCAAATGACATTTTCAGCTTCTTTCTTTTTTGGCTAGGCGTTCACTGTGGCTTGGTCTTTCTCTAGTTGTGGCACATGGACTCAGTTGCCCCATGGCATGTGGGATCTTAGTTCCCTGATCAGGGATCGAACCCATGTCTTCTGCATTGAAAGGCAGATTCTTAACCCCTGGACCACCAGGGAAGTCCCTCAACTTTTAAAAGACTTTTTAATCTCTTTAACAAGTGGTGCTGGGAAAACTGGTCAACCACTTGTAGAATGAAACTAGATCACTCTCTAACACCACACACAAAAATAAACTCAAAATGGATTAAAGATCTAAACGTAAGACCAGAAACTATAAAACTACTAGAGGAGAACATAGGCAAAACACTTACCGACATAAATCAAAGCAGGATCCTCTATGATCCACCTCCCAGAATACAGGAAATAAAAGCAAAAATAAACAAATGGGATCTAATTAAAATTAAAAGCTTCTGCACAACAAAGGAAACTATAAGCAAAGTAAAAAGACAGCCTTCTGAATGGGAGAAAACAATAGCAAATGAAGCAACTGACAAACAACTAATCTCAAAAATATACAAGCAACTTATGCAGCTCAACTCCAGAAAAATAAATGACCCAATCAAAAAATGGGCCAAAGAACTAAACAGACATTTTTCCAAAGAAGACATACGGATGGCTAACAAACACATGAAAAGATGCTCAACATCACTCATTATCAGGGAAATGCAAATCAAGACCACAATGAGGTACCATTTCACACCAGTCAGAATGGCT
>SJYT01070001.1:139212-262316 GCA_006410635.1 Cephalophus harveyi | reverse complement strand
AAATAAATAAAAGACTTTTTATTTTTTATTGGAGCATAGCCAATTAACAATGTTTTGATAGTTTCAGGTGCACAGCAGAGTGACTCAGCATGTCAACATGCTGCAACGTGGATCCATTCTCCCCCAAAGACACTTTCAACTTAGCTCAGCTCGCTCCTTCTCCCCTCAGCTCAGCCTAGCTTATATGAATACAACCCAACCTAATGCAGTGCAACAAAACTGAGTTTACCGTAGCGCAGGTTTATCCAGCTCAGCACAAGTCAGCTGGGTCAAGACTTGCTGTGCTGCTGCTGCTGCTGCTGCGTCTCTTCAGTCGTGTCCGACTCTGTGCGATCCCAGAGACGGCAGCCCACCAGGCTCCCCAGTCCCTGGGATTCTCCAGGCAAGAACACTGGAGTGGGTTGCCATTTCCTTCTCCGATGCATGAAAAGTGAAAAGTGAACGTGAAGTCGCTTAGTCGTTTCCGACTCTTCACGACCCCATGGACTGCAGCCTTCCAGGCTCCTCCGTCCATGTGATTTTCCAGGCAAGAGTACTGGAGTGGGGTGCCATTGCCTTCTCCGGACTAGCTGGGCACTGATCCATTATCCCAACTCAGTCTAAAACAACTTGGTCCAACTTGAATCAACCCAGTCTGACTCAAGTTCAACTAAAGTTTCCTTTCCTAGATTTGAGCTAATTGATCTCAACCCTTTAGTAACTCCTTTAGTAACTCAGACTATTAACTCTGAGGGCAGAGATTTTCTATGTTTTAGTCATCCAGGTATCCCAAAGAAATAAAATAGATACAGAGTAGATGCTTGATAAGTCTTTGTGAAATGAATTGTTGAATGAACCTTTTCTGGCCCAACTTTAGTTGACTCCATTTCATTCCACTTTTAGTCTTAGTTTGAACTAGATTCTATGACCTCTTATATCAAACATCCAACTTACAAAAATTTTGTATATTTATTCAATTATGTACTGGAAAGGGTTCCAGTGCTCTGAGTATCACAGTAAAAAGGCTGACAAAGTCTTTCTTTGAGCTTACATTAGCAGAGATGACAAGAATAAAATAAAAATATATAAACACACGAATGTGTGTGTGTATGTTGTAATGCCACATAGTGAAAAGTCCAGTGAGGATAAACACAGCTGAGTAAAGGGGTAGAGGATGATGGGGGTGGAGCAGTGGTCTTCATGCTATGAAGAAGTATGGTGGTCATAGAAAGCCTCTCTCAGATGATATTTGATCAAAATATCATCTGAACAAAAGAGCAAGCCCTTTGGTTATCTGGGGCATTTTCCAGGAATGGGATACAGCAGGTGCAAAGGCCCCGAGGCAGAAATGAACTAGGTTTGTTCAAGAGACAGGAAGGCCAGGGCAACTAGAGCAGTGTGAGACCCAAGAGACTTCTCTCCTGCTGGTCTCTCGGCTTTGAGTGTTGGGACTGTCTTGAATGTGGCTGCATTCCCGGCTTCTGGCATGTGCTGACACACAGGAGCCACTTAGAAACACATTTCTGAGTGAATGGATTCAACTGAGCATAATGCCAATTGATTTTTACCCTAATTAGTATATTTAACTCAAGGCACTTTATTTCAGTTGGACTTTGACTTTTTTGGACCTTGACAATCTTTGGAAAAGTGGGCTGCAATTCTAGGATTTGAAGAGTGTAAGATTCTCTTAATTTTCCTAAGCCTCAATGAACTCATCTATTAAAGAGGAACAGTAACATCTGCCTTGCCTCTTTTGTGGGTGTTTTGAGGATGACTGAGATTGTGAGTGTGGAGGTGCTTTGCAGACATCAAGTGCTCAGGTGACCTTCCTGACCTTGGAGGTATATGAGTAAGGGAAGGGAGGGCAGACCGTGTCATCTCTCTGGTCCCTTCTCTTTATAACATTCCACAAATCTCTTTTTCTATGAGAGTATCTAAGAAGACCCAGATTTGAGCAAATCCCTTCACAGTTTAAAACCCTCTCAGGGAACTTCCCTAGTGGTCCAGTGCTTAAGAATCCGCCTGCCAATGCAGGGGACATGGGTGCGATCCCTGGTCTGGAATGATCCCACATACCTCGGGGCAGCTAAGCCTGTGTGCCACAGCTACTGAGCCCGTGCTCCAGGGCCCTTGAGCCATTACTTCTGAAGCCCTTGCACCTGGAGTCCTGGGCTCTGCAACAAGAGAAGTCACCGCAATGAGAAGCCTGCGAGCCGCAGCAAATAGAGAAAGCCAGTGATCAGCAGCAAAGAACCAGCACAGCCAAAAATAAACAAAGGCAACAATAGTAACAACAGAAGTCTCTCCTAGGGATGCCTGGTGGATGTGAGATGAAGTTCAAAGTCCTCACCATGGGCCCACCACCTAGCACAGCCTGCCCTGCCCTGCCGGGCCTCTGCCTGAACGCTTGCTCTCCTGTGTGTCCTTCCCCAGGCCCCTCTTCTCTCTCTGGGTCTCTGTACCTGTGGCTCTCTCTGCCTAACTCCAGTTCCTTCCTTCCTTTTCTTTTTCTATTTAAATCTCAGGTAGGCATAGCAAGTTTAGTTGATGACCCTTCTCCACATGGTAAAGCACCATTCTCATATATCCTGCAAGGCCCTGCTCTTGTTTTATTGTGTTTATGATTTGCCTACTCCTTCATCCCCAGTTCCTCCTCCCATTTCACTCTTCCCAATAGGTCCCCACTCTAATGTGTTTGGTGTACGAGCTTGAAAATGCACATTTCTTAGAAAAAAATGCATGGTGTTGTTTTCTTCGTGTGTGTTTTTAATTTGTATAAATGGTATTTTGCTTTTGAGCACCTTCTGTTTCTTATTTTTGTACTTTTAACGATGTTTCTAAGATCTATCCATATCACTGTATGCCCCCTGGAGTCTAGTTCCTTGTGTCTAACTGCCTATGCACTGTGCCATTTCACTGCGTTTTTCTTACCTGCTCCCCTGCCACGCCTTGCTCCTTGGCACCACTAACAATGCTCCCATGAACATTCGCGTACCTTCGTGATCACGGACAGGGCGAGCGTTTATTTGTGGTGAATACCCAGGAGGAGCACTGCTGAGTGGGGGTGGAGGTGGGCGCTCAGGCCTGGATTTAATTTCCCCGAGTCTTGCCTGATAGTACCTGCAGTGATTCAGGAGTCAGTTTTCCCTAAGTCTTTGCCAGAATTTCGTATTACTCAACTTTCACATTTACAATCTGATGGGTGTAAAATGGCCCCTCATCGTTTTGATTTGCACACTTCTGGTTAGGGTGAGGCTGGGTGTCGCTCCCACACCTCCCCGTCTCAGCGCAGGCGTCCTCCCTTGGGAAGCCTTCCCTGACTGCGCCGCCCTCACTGCGTTTCCTGTCTCTCCTTTGTTTCCCTAACCCCCTGTGCTCTACTATCCAAGTACTAACCAGGCCGACCCTGCTTTGCTTCCCAGATCAGATGAGATTGGGCACATCCAGGGTTGTATGGCCGTAGACGCCCCCGTGCCCTCCGTTGCAGTAAAGCTTGTCCTCATCTGTGATAATTGTCTCTGTCATTAGACTGTGGGGTCCTTTAGGGTCCCTTCCAGGTCTAACTCATCTCCTTGACTCTGGTGCTTGGTATGGGGCCTGGTCTGATAACAGTGCCAGGGAATGTTTGATGACTGACTGACTGATGGAGGGAATCAAGGTGGTGGTTTTGAAAGGTTGGGAGGTCATGCTGGCAGCGGGCAGCGTGTGCCAGGCAGAAGGGCTGAGAGGCTTATAGCTGGAAAGACAAGGGAGAAGCCGAGAAGGAGACTGTAAAACTAGATCAGAGTTCATAGACTGAGCCACAGGCTCGAGATCCTGCCAGAAAGTCACCCCACACTTAGGGGACTTTTGTTCGCCTCTTGTTGGAGGGGCAGTCCTGGGGTGGTCAGCCTGAGTGTGGGGCCGTGGCTGGGAGCAGGAAGAGAGCAGAGAGAGCCTCCCACATTTGGTAGTTACTCCTTTGCCCACCATCCTGACTCGTTATCCGTCTCCACCTAGTGTAATCCTGGTTCTCTTATGCCCCTGCCGACGTTAGTTCAAGATGCATCTTCTTACTATCTTTTAACCTTTGTCTTGCGGCCGCAGCTGCCGAGGCGGCTGCTGGCAGGGCCGTGGGCTTTGGCCAGCCTTGCATCAGAAGCCCCTGCAGTGACGTGCAGCTGCGATCGTGGCTGTCCCAGCTGAAGGAGTCTCTCCGCGGAGCCCACTGCCCTGTCCTGCGGCTGAGGTAATTCCCCGCCAGAGCCTGCTCCCTTCTCCTCAATGCCCTTCTTTTCTTTCCACATGGTTTGGCAGAGGCTGAAAGGCAGAAGATTATAAGCATGCAGCACAGCCCCGCAAACCAGCGTGAAACCCCACGGTTGTCTTTTTCCACCCTCTGCCTCTACTTAGTTTTTCCTTTCTCTGAGGAGCTGGGTTCCCAACATCTCTTTCCCCAGGATCAATCAGTTGGCAGGGTGTTGTGGGAAATAAATTTGCATTCAATCATGCCCATGGCAACCATCATAAGTAGGGCCCATGTTCCTGTCCTGGAGCCCAGACTCCTTTCTGTTTTAAAAGGCTTGGGGTTTACAAAACTAAGTGGACTAGAACATAACTTTTAATAGCACATACAGAATTTAATGAGGTTTTAAGACAGAACTATAAAGTGGTTTTTCTGCAAGGGCTATTATTAATCATAAGAATAATCATAGCAGTATATTTCATTTGCCCAGCATGTTCCAACATTCAAGGCATTTTCACATTAGTCATCCCATCTGATACTCTTAACTCTCCTGGGAGGGTTGATATTATCTATCTCCTTGTAGCTTAGAACTGTGTTTCTCAAATGTGAATGTGCATAGGGATCAACCAGGGATTTTTTGAACTATAGCCCTTAATTCAATAGGCCTAGGGTTGGCCCAAGATTTGACATTTCTAACAAGATCCCAGGTGATGCCCCTGCTGTAGAGCCATGGACCACCCTTGATTATTGAGAATGAGTGACTCAAAGTTTGTGTAGATAAATGGTGTGAGAGCCAGAACCAATCACTTTCTTTTTTCCTTCAACAAATACCAGCAAGTGCTTACTACGTGCTAGATGTGCTTCTAGGTGCAGGAATGAGTGACATTTAAAATACCTAACAATGGGAACTTCCCTGGTGGTCCAGTGGTTAACAATCTGCCTTGCAATGCAGGGGACACAGGTTCAATCCCTGGTCAGGGAACCAAGATCCCACATGCCAATGGGCAACTAAGGCCGCAGGCTGCAATAACTGAGCCCGTGCTTTGCAACTAAGACACAGTGCAGCCAAAATTAAATAAATAAATATTTTAAATACCTGACCATGGTATTTAAGCATTGGTCACAAGCACTGACCAATCAGATCATCAGATCACTGGCTATGTCACTGGGCATTGACCCTTCAGTGACGGATGGAGGCAGGTCCAAAGGATCTCAGAGGAGAGTGTGAGTGGCCAAGGGAGTTCAGGGCGGGTATTTGCGGGGGCGCTGACAGAAGCCTCTCAATATTCAGTACCAGTTACATAAGTGCTTTGGGCCATTATACAGAGAAGCATCAGGCAGAGCTCCTGGCCTCGCTGAGCAACCACCGCAGTGGGAGAGCAGACGTGGCTCCATGAGGCTTGCAGAGCATGGTGTCTGCAAACCCCCGGAGGGAGGCCACTGCATTCATCTGTCCCCTTCACTGTCATATCCCCAGTCCTTGGGCAGTGGATGTCCTGGACACTCCGTAAATACATATATTTTCTGGGGATGAAGACTGAATAGGATGCAGGGGGTGCAAATAAGGGAGCGGTCAGTTCTACTTGGGGTGCACTGAGGTGGGGAGGAGCTATCAAGGAAGGCTTCCCAGAGGAGGTGATATTGGAGCCGTCATAAAAATCAGTGGGCATTTGCCAGGCAGATGGTGCAGGGGAGCAGGCAGGTCTAGAGCACGGACTCCTGTTTAACCTCGTAGCTACCTTAGCACAGGGAGCTGGTGTGTCTGTCTTGCAATCAGGATGCTGGAGCACTCAGCTGAAACTCCCCTCCTCCAAGGTGTCTGGGCATTTGGATGTGGGATCAGGGTTCCCCCAGCTCCCTAGGAAGTCTTCTCTTCACAAGGTGAAGGGGCTCCTCCTGGAGGACGATTCAGGCGTGCTTGAGCATACTGTGTTCTGAGTAGGCCCAGCTGGTGGAAGGGACCTCCCCTGTGCCAGATGCTGAGGCCTCAAGGATGAATCAGGTGGCCTTCCATGAACTCCCGGCAAGTCTTCCCTAGTTTAGCCTCAGGCTGGTTGACTTTCCTGGCTGAAAATGCTGGCCACCGAGTGCTCCCCACCTCTATACTCTGATCCCATGGCCTCAGGCCACAGCTCTTGCCACCTTCTCTCACTCTCTGTTCCACCTTTACATGTTTATTATAATTTAAATATTAATATAATAATAACTTAATATATTAAAGAATTTAATATATCTTTTGATATGGGAATCAGAGCAGGCAACATAACCCCCATTTCATGGATGTGGAAACCAAGACTAAAGCTTTTTGTGTATGTGTATAGCAGAGTTTTATTAAAGTGAAAAAGGGACAGAGAAAGTGTCTGACATAGACATCAGAAAGGGGACGGAGAGTGCCCCTAATGAAATATTTGACCAGTAATTCTTCCATAAGGGAGAATTAGACTCCAATTCTGTATTTTCATCCTGGGTCCAATGACTTGCCTAAGCAGCAGCGTTTTAATCAATCAGTCAATCAACAAATACTTCTTGATGGTCTACTGTTCGACGGTCTACTCTGCGCCAGTCTCTGGTCTAGGTTTTGCCCTTGTGGAGCTGTCTCTTTAGTGCAGGGACACAGACAGTAAGAAATATAATATGCAGTATAGCAGATAATGTTCTTATGGACAAAAATGAGGCTGGGAAGGAGGACAGAGGGGCTGTGTCTGCCTGTAAAAGTGGGGGTAGTTAGGGACTACTTTCCTGAGAAGATGAGGTCTGAATAAAGACTTCAAGGAGATGATGGAGCCAGCTCTGCAGATATCTGGAGGAAGGACGTCCCGGCAGAGAAACAGCACAGGCCCAGAGGTGGAAGCACGGGAGTCCCTGCTTCCCTTTTGATGTGAGTCTGGTCTTCTCCACCCCACAGGGACAGGATTCTTTGTTCATCTGCTCTCTCCTTCTCCCCTTGGGGCTCCCAGCATGTGGCTTGAATAAGCCAGGGCACCTGGGCGCCACTGCAGCTGCGGGGTGGGTGGTAACAAGCCAAGAGAGGCCGCGAGAGCCGCGAGGCTGGGGTGCCCACTCTCCCGCTGCCCTGGGATGTGTCTCTTGAGCAGCAGTGGTAGTATTGAAAGGTTGATCTCCCCATTAGAAGGGATTTGTCAGTACGAGCTGGGGGCTTAGCAGCCTAAGCCGTGGGTCTGAAGGCTCAGACAGGTTCAGGGCCTGGAAGAGCTGAGTCAGGCCTGGCTCCCCAGGGAACCAGGGAAGGCCAGCAGCAGAGACAGCCCGGGTCAGAGTCAGAAGGAATGACTTGGTGTCTCCAGTAGCACTACCAAAGCCAGCGTTGCTCCCAATATTCTTCCTGGGATTCAGGAGCAGCCCGATGCTGTGCCCGGCACGCAGAGCTGAGCAGAGTCTCAGGGCTCAGCTGGGCACTGTGGGGCTCACTTTGCTCTCTTCCCCAGGGACAGTGCCTCCTTATCCAAGGCTTTGGATACGCCTGAGCTGCAGTAATTCCTGACTTCCTCAGGCCACCCGCCTGACGTGCAGCAGTCTATCTACTTGACGTCCCCACTGGGATGCCCATAAACCTCTCTGCCTGAATGCGACCAAAACTAGACCCCCAATCTTCTTCCAGATCTGCCTGTCAATCAGGCTACCTTTTACTGTCCCACTCACTTCATGGCGTATCAACTCACCTGTGTAATTTCAACAGTCTTATGAGTAAGGTCCTGTTGTGCCAAGTCGCTTCAGCCTTGTCTGACTCTTTGTGACCCCCCAGGACCACCAGGCTCCTCTGTCCATGGGATTCTCTAGGCAAGAATGCTGGAGTGAGTTGCCACGCCCTTCTCCAGGGGACCTTCCAGACCCAGGGACCAAACCCATGTCTCTTTTGTCTCTTGTAATGGCAGGTGGGTTCTTTACCACTAGCGCGACCACAGCCCCAATCTACAGATGAGAGAACCAAGGTAGGGGGAGATTACATCACATAACTCTTGTGCTAAACTGCTTTGCTGAGTCAGTTTTACATCCAGAATCTACTTGGAAGCTTCACGTCCCTCCATTTCCCCTGCCACGACCCCATCCAGTTCCACTTATTCTAGTAGTTTGCTAACTCGTCTCCATTCGCCTTCACCCTGGAGCAGCCTGAGTGATTGTCAAGAAAATACGGAGAGTTTCCCTGGTGGCTCAGCGATAGAGAATCTGCCTGCCAATGCTGGAGACGCGGTTTGACCCCCGTTCTGGGAAGATCCCACATATCTTGAAGCCACTAAGCCTGTGGCCACAGCGGTTGAGCCTGTGCTCTAGAGGCAGAGAGCCACAACTACTGAAGCCCTCGTGCCCTGGAGCCCATGCTCTGCAACAAGAGAAGCCTGCACACCACAGTTAGAGAGTGGCCCTTGCTTACTGCAACTAGAGAAAAGCCCGTGCATCAGTGAAGACCCAGCACAGCCACAAATAAATAAATAGGGAAAGGGTTAAAAAACAAAATACAGAGCTGGTGATGTCACTTTCCATGGCTTTTGGATAAAATCCAAACTCCTTACCATGACCTGCCAGGCTGTGTCCAGCATGGCTCCTGGCCAGCCCTCCTGACTTTTCCCCCGGCCCTTGCGCAGCTCACACCAACGCCATGACTTGCTCTTGGGTCGTTAAACATGACAAACCCCTTCCTACTCAAGGCCCTGCCCCTTGCTGCTTCCCCTGCTGGGCGTGCTTGTGAACTCCCAGTGCTTGTGGCTTTGTGAACACTTTCTTCAGGTTTCAGTTTAAATGTCATGTCCTCAGGAGGCCGTCATTGACTTCTTTTTCAGGTCTCATCACCCTGTTAGATGTTCATGGCTCCCTGAACTTCACATTGGCCATCTCTACATCAACTGCGATTACCTAATAGTCTAGGTCCTTCCAGGTTGAGCACGTGGCTTCCCTGAGGGTCAGAAGACCTGTGGGGCAGGCCTGGGCCTGCGTGGTTCCCAACACACACCTGACACGCTGCGGGCACCCGGTGAACACTGGAGAATGAGCCAATGACCTTCTCAACCTTTCCTTCCAAGTTGTTCCTTGTTCCCCTTCACATGCGTCATGTTTCACCTAAGCTGCTTCACACTCGGTATAGCCTCTGTGCCTCTGCTCCTTCTGGTGCTCCAGTCCAATGCCCTGCCACCTCTTCCTGCCCCTCCATGACCTGTCAGTCACTCCAGGCTCTGCTCTGGCCTCCACTGGCCAGGAGGCCTCCCTTCTGCACGCTAAGAGTTGCATTCAGTTCAGTTCAGTTCAGTCACTCAGTCGTGTCCGACTCTTTGCGACCCCATGAATCGCAGCACGCCAGGCCTCCCTGTCCATCATCAACTCCCGGAGTTCACTCAGACTCACGTCCATCGAGTCCGTGATGCCATCCAGTCATCTCATCCTCGGTCGTCCCCTTCTCCTCCTGCTCCCAATCCCTCCCAGCATCAAAGTCTTTTCCAATGAGTCAACTCTTCGCATGAGGTGGCCAAAGCACTGGAGTTTCAGCTTTAGCATCATTCCCTCCAAAGAAATCCCAGGGCTGATCTCCTTCAGAATGGACTGGTTGGATCTCCTTGCAGTCCAAGGGACTCTCAAGAGTCTTCTCCAACACCACAGTTCAAAAGCATCAGTTCTTCGCTGCTCAGCCCTCTTCACAGTCCAACTCTCACATCCATATATGACTACTGGAAAAACCATAGCCTTGACTAGACGGACCTTTGTTGGCAAAGTAATGTTTCTGCTTTTGAATATGCTATCTAGGTTGGTCATAACTTTTCTTCCAAGGAGTAAGCATCTTCTAATTTCATGGCTGCAGTCACCATCAGCAGTGATTTTGGAGCCCCCCAAAATAAAGTCTGACACTATTTCCACTGTTTCTCCATCTATTTCCCATGAAGTGATGGGACTGGATGCCATGATCTTCGTTTTCTGAACGTTGAGCTTTAAGCCAACATTTTCACTTTCCTCTTTTACTTTCATCAAGACGCTTTTTAGTTCCTCTTCACTTTCTGCCATAAGGGTGGTGTCATCTGCATATCTGAGGTTATTGATATTTCTCCCGGCAATCTTGATTCCAGCTTGTGTTTCTTCCAGTCCAGCATTTCTCATGATGTACTCTATATAGAAGTTAAATAAGCAGGGTGACAATATATAGCCTTGACACACTCCTTTTCCTATTTGGAACCAGTCTGTTGTTCCATGTCCAGTTCTAACTGTTGCATCATGACCTGCATACAGATTTCTCAAGAGGCAGGTCAGGTGGTCTGGTATTCCCATCTCTTTCAGAATTTTCCACAGTTGATTGTGATCCACACAGTCAAAGGCTTTGGCATAGTCAATAAAGCAGAAATAGATGTTTTTCTGGAACTCTCTTGCTTTTTCCATGATCCAGCAGATGTTGGCAATTTGATCTCTGGTTCCTCTGCCTTTTCTAAAAGCAGATTGAACAGCCCTTGTTTTTTCTTGCCATCCTGTTCTATTTCTCCTCCAATACTAGCCATGCAAGAATCCTTGACCTCAGCTTCATGCAGGCAGGGACTAAGTCCTTTTTTTCCAGGACTCTCCCCAGAACTGTTCAGCTCAGGGCTCGGCACGAGAGATGGGTATGAAGGTGTACTGAGTCAGCTGAAGCCCCATTCTGCCATCTCCATCTCTCCTGGTCTTTTAGATTCTCCTGGGAGGCACCTCAACCCCCACCCCATTCCTCACCACCTCTGCTTATACCACCTGAGAACAGCTTCTCACCCACTAGAACCTATGAGTGAGCTTGCTTGTGAGAAAGCACAGGAAGTGGAAATAGCTTTGGAGTCAGACAAATCTGGACTAAAATCCTATTTCTGTCAGGTTGACCCTCATGAAATTGCCATGTCTCAACCCCAAACTATTGAAAACAACAGATTCATGGGTTCAACATGATCATTCAGGCAGCTGGTCTGAGCTTTTTGAGACTTAGTTTCTTCATCTGTGAAAAGGGAATTGAACCATAGTTACAGAGTAGGGGGATAGGGTGGGGAGGAGAAAATGGAGTGTGGCGTTGTGGGTAAGAGCTTGAGTTCTGCAGCTAAGTTTGAACCCTGGATCCCACTGTCTTATTGGTGTTTCTAATTGCAAACAACAAAGTTCATTATAGTTGGTTTAAGCAGAGAGGAATTTATTACAGGATGTCAGACAGCTTGCAGAACCTCTGGCGGGCCCCAGGAATGAGGCCTGACAAAACCATGAGCACATTTTTAGTGAAAACATCACTGCCCTGTCACTCAGGCCCTATGGCATTCTGGGCTGGACGCCAGAGGCTCCGTCGGTTCTGTCCCTCATGTCCTAGTTGCCTCCGCCACTGCCCTGACCACATGGCCAGTCCTCTCTGAATCCAGGTTTCACATCAGTGTGCGCCTGAGCCACAGGTCTCCTTCAGAGCCACAGAGCAGTCTGAGCATGAGGCTCTTCTGGCTTCTCCCCGGAGAATGTTGTGTTCAAAATGCAGGAAACAGCCAAGATGTAGGGAGGGTCTTCAGCAATGACAGCTATTTGCTACTGTTTTTTGTTTTTGTTTTTTTTTTTTAAAACTGGGGCTTTCTTGGTGGCTCAGGTGGTAAAGAATCCACCTGCGATGCAGGAGACCTGGGTTGGGAAGATCTCCTGGAGGAGGGAATGGCTACCCATTCCAGTATTCTTGCCTGGAGAATTCCATGGACAGAGGAGCCTGATGGGCTGCAGTCCATGGGGTCACAGAGTCGGACCAGACTGAGCAACTAACACACACACACACGCACACAGCTGCTTTACAATGTTGTGTTAGTTTCCACTGTACAATGAAGTGAACCAGCAATATGTACGCATATACGCCCTCTCTCCCTACCTCCCCATCCCATCCATCTAGGTCACCACAGAGCACTGACCTGAGCTCCCTCCACTCTACAGCAGGTGCCTGCAGCTATCTGCGTTACACATGGCTGTGGACACACGGCAATTCCAGCTCTCCCATCCCTCTTCCCCGCCATGTCCATACATCCATTCCTCACGTCTGCATCTCTATTCCTGCCCTGCAAAGAGGTTCATCTATGCCATTTTTCTAGATTCCACATAAGTGCATTCAGTTCAGTTCAGCTGAGTCACTCAGTCGTGTCTGACTCTGTGACCCCATGAACTGCAGCACGCCAAGCTTCCCTGTCCATCACCAACTCCCGGAGTTCACTCAAACTCATGTCCATTGAGTTGGTGATGCCATCCAGCCATCTCATTCTTGGTCGTCCCCTTCTCCTCCTGCCCCCAATCCCTCCCAGCATCAGAGTCTTTTACAATGAGTCAACTCTTTGCATGAGGTGGCCGAAGTACTGGAGTTTCAGCCTCAGCATCAGGCCTTCCAAAGAACACCCAGGGTTGATCTCCTTCAGAATGGACTGGTTGGATCTCCTTGCAGTCCAAGGGACTCTTAAGAGTCTTCTCCAACACCACAGTTCAAAAGCATCAATTCTTTGGCGCTCAGCCTTCTTCACAGTCCAACTCTCACATCCATACATGACCACTGGAAAAACCATGGCCTTGACTAGATGGACCTTTGTTGGCAAAGTAATGTCTCTGCTTTTGAATATGCTATCTAGGTTGGTCATAACTTTCCTTCCAAGGAGTAAGCGTCTTTTAATTTCATGGCTGCAGTCACCATCTGCAGTGATTTTAGAGCCCAAAAAAATAAAGTCTGACACTGTTTCCACTGTTTCCCCATCTATTTCCCATGAAGTGATGGGACCAGATGCCATGATCTTCGTTTTCTGAATGTTGAGCTTTAAGCCAACTTTTTTGCTCTCCTCCTTCACTTTCATCAAGAGGCTTTATAGTTCCTCTTCACTTTCTGCCATAAGGGTGGTGTCATCTGCATATCTGAGGTTATTGATATTTCTCCCGGCAATCTTGATTCCAGCTTGTGCTTCTTCCAGCCCAGTGTTTTTCATGATGTACTCTGCATATAAGTCAAATAAGCAGGGTGACAATATATAGCCTTGACGTACTCCTTTTCCTATTTGGAACCAGTCTGTTGTTCCATGTCCAGTTCAAACTGTTGCTTCCTGACCTACATATAGGTTTCTCAAGAGGCAGGTCAGGTGGTCTGGTATTCCAATCTCTTTCAGAATTTTCCACAGTTTATTGTGATCCACACAGTCAAAGGCTTTGGCATAGTCAATAAAGCAGAAATAGATGTTTTCTGGAACTCTCTTGCTTTTCCCATGATCCAGTGGATGTTGGCAATTTGATCTCTGGTTCCTCTGCCTTTCCTAAAACCAGATTGAACATCTGGGAGTTCATGGTTCATGTATTGCTGAAGCCAGGCTTGGAGAATTTTGAGCATTACTTTACTAGCTTGTGAGATGAGTGCAATTGTGCAGTACTTTGAGGATTCTTTGGCATTGCCTTTCTTTGGATAAGTGCATTAATATACAATATTTGTTTTTCTTTTCTGACTTCACTCTGTATGACACACTCTAGGTCTATTCATGTTTCTACAAATGACCCAATTTCGTTCCTTTTTATGGCTGAGCAATATTCTGTTGTGTATATGTACCGCATCTTCTCGATCCATTCACCTGTCAGTGGGCATTTAGGTGCTTCTGTGTCCTTGCTATTGTAAATGCGTGCTAAGTCGCTTCAGTTGTGTCTGACTCTTTGTGACCCAATGGACCATAGCCCACCAGGCTCCTCTGTCCATGGGATTCTCCAGACAGGAATACTGGAGTGGGTTGCCGTGTCCTCCTCCAGGGGACCTTCCTGACTCAGAGACTGAACCCAACTCTCGTATGTCTTCTGCGTTGGCAGGCAGATTCTTTAAGTGCCACCTGGGTAGCCTGCTATTGTAAATAGCTACACTAAACGTTGGGGTGGCTGTATCTTTTTGAATTATGATTTTCTCAGCGTATATGTCCAGGAATGGGGTTCCTGGGTCCTATGGTGGTGGTTGTTCAGTTGCTAAGTCATATGGACTGCAGCACGCCAGGCTTCCCTGTCCTTCACTATTTTCCAGAGCTTGCTCAAACTCATGTCCGTTGACTCGGTGATGCCTTCCAACCATCTCATCCTCTGTCGCCCCCTTCTCCTCCTGCCCTCAATCCCTCCCAGCATCAGGGTCTTTTCCAATGAGTCTCAGGTCATATGGTAGCTCTCTTTTTATTCTTTCAGGGAACTTCCACAGTGTTTTCCATAGTGGCTGCATCTGCTACTGCTTGTTACTAGCTATGCGATCTCAGGCAGGTAACTTGTTCTCTCTGAGCCTCGGGTTTTTTCTTCTGCAAAGTGGTGATAATAGTAATATGTGTTTCATAGGGTTGCTGCGAGGACTGATTTCTAAAAAAAGTTCTTAGATGAAAACCTGGCATATAGTATACTCCTAGTAGATGAGAGCTAGAATTATTATTTTATTATTATTAATGGCTTGAGACTCTCGGCATGGCCTAGTGTGGAAAAGGTACTCTTTAAATGTCTTTTCAGTGCAAAGCCTGGGCAGAGGTGCTGGTGTTCAGAATTCCTCTTGGCCAGCCCAGAGCACTGCAGATCAATGGTGTGTTGCAACTGATCTGTACTAGCTGACTGTTAACTTTTTAGGAATTTTACAAGCTGGTTAATGATAATACTGGTAGCTAGAAATTCACCACTGTGGGAGAATTTACACCATAGAAATTGGTAGTTGAGTTCAGTCGCTCAGTCGTGTCCAACTCTTTGCGACCCCATGAATCGCAGCACGCCAGGCCTCCCTGTCCATCACCATCTCTCGGAGTTCACTCAGACTCACGTCCATCGAGTCAGTGATGCCATCCAGCCAGCTCATCCTCTGTCGTCCCCTTCTCCTCCTGCCCCCAGTCCCTCCCAGCATCAGAGTCTTTTCTAATGAGTCAACTCTTCGCATGAGGTGGCCAAAGTACTGGAGTTTCAGCTTTAGCATCATTCTCTCCAAAGAAATCCCAGGGTTGATCTCCTTCAGAATGGACTGGTTGGATCTCCTTGCAGTCCAAGGGACTCTCAAGAGTCTTCTCCAACACCACACTTCAAAAGCATCAATTCTTCGGTGCTCAGCCTTCTTCACAGTCCAACTCTCACATCCATACATGACCACAGGAAAAACCATAGCCTTGACTAGACGGACCTTAGTCGGCAAAGTAATGTCTCTGCTTTTGAAAATACTATCTAGGTTGGTCATAACTTTTCTTCCAAGGAGTAAGCGTCTTCTAATTTCATGGCTGCAGTCACCATCTGCAGTGATTTTGGAGTAAAAAGTCTACAAATTGGGGCTCTCTTTCCCCTAGAAATGGCAATTTCGTATTCACAGAGTTAGCATTCATCAGTAGAGCACAGGCTAGAACACAGGGTAGGAGGTATACAGACGCCTAGCACTGTGACATCTCTGCTGGTCCTTTTGCATGATGTCCTTCTCCTAGTTAGCAGACTCTTAGCATCAACTTTATTTCCCAGATACCAGGACATGTAGATGAACTGAATCCCTGGATTTGTGGTTTTTTCAGGTTCCTAGCAGACAGTGAGTCCTTTGAGGATGGCCCCAGCACCCAGCACTGGCACGTGGTAGTGTGGGAGACATTTGCAGAATGGCTAAATGGATGAGATTCCCTTCCCCTGCACTGCTTAACAACATTCTTTCTTGCTTCCTGATGCTCTTAGAAATACAACATCACTCCTGTTTTCCTTCTTGGTGCCCTTCTGCCAAGTGGATCATGGAAGAAGGACAAGTGGTGAGGTTTGGGGAGTGGGGAGGGCCACTCAAATGTTGGTGAACCTCCTAAAGAGGAGAAGGTGGGGGGCTGCCTCCCACTTTGGAAACATTTCCCTGATTGCTCTGCACAGCTCAGCAGGCTGCCCTGGCTTAGTAGGAAAAGGAGGGAGAGGCAAACACCCTTTATTTTAATTAAAGCCAACTTTACATTGTTATTCCATTTGCCTGTGTTATTGCACGAGCTTACAATAAAGTTATATGGCGCCCTCAGGGCGCCTTGAGCTGCGTGATAGAATGTATCCAAGTTCAGCACTCCAGGACTGTGCTTGGCTTCTCTGCAGGGTGAACCCGAGCCAGCCCCTGGTCCTCTCTGGGGCTCCAAGCCATTGTTCGAGCTCAGATCTGTCAGCAGTGCCTGTATTTATATTTCATTCATTTGAAAAACATTTATTGAGTACTTTCCATGCACCCAGCAATTGACTAGGTGCCAAATCTACCCCTGGCATATTGCTGCATGCCCCCTGCCCCCACCCTCCCCAAGAGTAGACATACTCAGTCTCCAGGACCTGGCCTGATCCATCCCTCTCCAGCATCCCGGAGCTCCATGTGGTCACCCCTACCCTCACCTGCGAATGCTTATTCTGGTCTTTTTTCTTTTGCTCAGAGGATTCATCAGTGATTGAATTGAACAATCCTTCATATTTAGTAGTTCCCTAAGTTCCTTCATATCTGGCATCTTGTCTGGTTCTCACAATACTCCTATTCAGATTCTTTAAGGCTCAGTGCAAATGCTACCTCCTCCCTGAAGCCTCCCCCACCACACCTTTCCCTAGACGTTTTTGGTACTCTCGTTGCCCTCCTTTCATGGGTCTCATCACAAGTTTTTCAACTTTTAAAATTAAAGCTGATTTTAGATAGAGTGAGATGTATAGATCTTAAGTGTGATTGGATGAGTATGTATATACCTAGGTAAACTGCACCTGAATCAAGACATAGAACATTTCCATCATTCCCAGAAAGTTCCCTCAGGACTCTTCCCAATCAATTCCACCCTCCAGAGGCAACCAGTTTTCTGATTTTAACACTATGATGAGTTCTTGCCTGAATGTCATATAAATTGAGTTTAACAGTATGTATTCTTTTATGTCTGTTTTCTCTTGCTCAGCATAATGTTTTTGAGCTTCTTCCACTTTGTTGGTGGGTTAGTCGTTTGTTCTTTGTGATTGCGGAGTTGTATTCCATTTTACAGAGATACCACTTTTTCGTTTATTCGTTTACTTGGATTGGCTATGGTTTGAAGCCATTATGAATACAACTGCTGTAAACATCTCTTGTATAAGAAAAATGGGCACATGTCTTCATTTCTCTGGGATAAATACCTAAGGCTGGAATTGCCAGGTCATAGAGTGGATACGTTTTTAACCTTTTAGGAAACTATCAAAGAGTTTGTCTACATGGTCGCACCATTTTACAGTCCCTCCAGCAATATATGAGCATTTTAGTTGCTCCACATTCTTGCCAACATTTGCTATTGTCAGCTTTTTTCATTTTAGCTATTCTATGTGGTGTGTAGTTGTAACACTTTGTAATTTTTAACTTGTGTTTATACATGCTTAAGATATTGAGTACTTTTTAATGCATTTATTGATTATTTGTATATCTTTCTTTATGAAGTGACTATTTAGCAAATGCCAGTTTTTATTGGTTGGGTTTCCCTGGTGGCTTAGAGGGTAAAGCGTCTGTCCTGCAGTGTGGGAGACCTCAGTTTGATCCCTGGGTTGGGAAGATCCCCTGGAGAAGGAAATGGCAATCCACTCCAATATTCTTGCCTGGAGAATCCCATGGAGGATGGAGGAGCCTGGTAGGCTACAGTCCCCGGGGTCACAAAGAGTCGGACATGATTGAGCGACTTGACTTTCTTTCTTTCTTTATTGGTTTGTCCTTTTATTATTAAGAATTTCTTATATACAAGTAATAGGCAAGCTATATTGAGTTTCATAATATCTTTGACGAACAAGTAATAGGCAAGCTATATTGAGTTTCATAATATCTTTGACGAACAAAAGTCCAATTTGTCAATTTTTAATTTTATGGTTAGTGCTTTTTGTGTCTTGAGAAATTTTTTCCTAGTCCAAAGTCACAAATATATTCCATGTTTTCTTCTAAAAGTTTTGTAGTTTTAGCTTTTAAATTTAGGTCTATAATCAATTTTGAACTTTCCTTTTTTTTTTTTTTTTGGTAGAAGTGAGGTAGTGGTTGAAGTTTGATTTTTCCCATATGGATATACAATTGTTCTAACTATTGTTGAAGAGACTTTCCTTTCTCTATTGGATTGACTTGGTCAAAAGTCAACTGATATGCATATGGATCTATTCTCGATTCTATGCCATTCCCAATCTATTTGTCTACTTATGCCAGTTCCAACTTTTCTTGATTACTGTAGCTTTTTGGTAACCTTTGACATCAAGTAGTCTTAACTTGTCTCTGTTCTTCTTTTACAAGATTGTTTTGGCTGTTCTACATCATTGTTTTTCCTAAAAATTCTTCAAATAAACTATTGTTATTTTGATTGGCATTGTATTGAATATATCAATTTATTTGGGGGACAGCTCAACAATATTAAGCCAACCAATCCATAAAAATGGTGTACCTCTCCATTTCTGTGGGACTTCTTAAATTTTTTCTTTCAGCAGCATTTTTTAGTTTTCTGTGTAGAGGTCTTATACATATTTTGCTAAATTTACCTGTTTTTTTTTGATGCTATTTTAAATGAAATTAAAAATGTTTTATTTTCTAATTGTTCATCACATATATTATATATAATTGGTTTTTAATATTTACCTTGTATCTTTCATTCTTGCTAAAGTCATTTATTAGTTCTAATACATTTTAAGTCTTTATTATTTTTGATAATCAGAATTATGTCATCTGTGAATAAAGACAACTGTACTTTTACTTTTGAAATATTTATGCCTTCTATTTCTTTTTCTTCACTACTGCACTAAGATCACAGTACAGTGTTGAAGAGAAATGCTGAGAGTGGCATCCTTACTTTATTCTCTTTTTTAAATTTAATTTAATGTATTAAAATTTTTAATTTTGTATTGGAGTATAGTTGATTTACAATATTGTGTTAGTTTCAGGCGTACAGCAAAGTGCTTCAGTTGTACGCATACATGTACCTATTCTTTTTCGGACTTTTTTCCCTTTTGGATTATTACAGAATATTGAATAGAGTTCCTTGTACTATATACAGTAGGTTCCTATTGATTATCTATTTTATATATAGTATGTGTTACTCCCAAACTCTTAATTTATCCCTCTCTCCCAGGTTCTCCCTCTGGTAACATAGGTTTGTTTTTAGTCTGTGAGTCTATTTCTGTTTTGTAAATAGATTCATTTATATCTTTTTCTTCTTTTTTTTTTAGATTCCACATATAAGTGTTATGATACAATATTTGTCTTTTTCTATCTGACTTTCAGGACTTCCCAGGTGGCGCTAGTGGTGAAGAACCTGCCTGCCAATGCAGGAGACATAAGAGAGGAGGGTTCGATCCCTGGGTTGGAAAGATCCCTTGGAGAACAGAAAGGCTACTCACTCCAGTATTCTTGCCTGGAGAATCCCATGGACAGAGGAGCCTGGTGGGGTACAGTCCATTGTGTTGCAAAGAGTTGGACACGACTGAAGTGACTTAGCATGCATGCATGCATCTGACTTACTTACCATTGTATGATAATCTCTGAGCCTATTCATGTTTCTGAAATAATCTTTGCCTTATTTTTGATCTCAAGGGAAAAGGACTTAATATTTCATTATTAAGTATGATGTTAGTTGTCGATTTTTCACAGATGTCTTTTTATTAGATTGAGAAAGTTTTCTTCTATTTTTAGATTTCTGAGTTTTTATTACAAATGAGTATTGAATTTCATCAAATGGCTTTTCAGCACTTATTGAGATGATTTTCTGCTTTGTTGTGTTAATATGGAGAACTGCCTCTGCCAACTTGGTGTATATATATATACATATATGCATGCATTTGGTTGTTTGATTTGATAATGATTTGTTAAAGATTTTTGTGAGTGATATGGGTTTGTAATTTATTTTTCTTATAATGTCCTTGTCTAAAACAAGGTATCAGGATTACACTAATCTTATATAATGAGTTCCTCCTACATTTTCAGGAGGAGTTTTGTTGTTCAGTCACTCAGTCATGTCCAACACTTTGCAACCCCATCAACTGCACACCAGGCTTCCCTGTCCATCTTCATGTCCCAGAGTTTGCTCAAACTCATGTCCATTGAGTTGGTGATGTCATCCAGCCATCTCATCCTCTGTTGTCCCCTTCTCCTCCTGCGTTCAATCTTTCCCAGCATCAGGGTCTTTTCTAATGAGTTGGTTCTTTGCATCAGGTGGCCAAAGTATTGGAGTTTCAGCTTCAGCATCAGTCCTTCCAGTGAATATTGAGGACTGATTTCCTTTAGGATTGACTGGTTGGATCTCCTTGCAGTCTAAGGGACTCTTCAGAGTCTTCTCCAACACCACAGTTCAAAAGCATCAAATTGTTTATTTATGCAGTGTTTAGGAGATTTCACCATTGGAAGCATCTGAAGCCATTTGTGAGAATTTTAAAAAATTGTGAGTTCAATTTCTTTAAAGATATAAGGCTATCAAGATTTTCTGTTTCCTGTCATGTCAGCATTGGCAATTTGTGTCTTTTAAGGAATTTGTTTGTTTCATCTACGTTGTTGGATTAATCAGCATTAAGTTGTTCATAATATTCCCTTATAGCATTTTAATGTCTGTCGGATCTCTAGTGATATCTACTATTTCTGATATTGGCAGTTTATGACTTCTATTCTTCTTGGTCAGTCTAGCTAGGGGCTCATCACTTTTATTAATCACTTCCAAGAGCAAGATTTTTATTTCAATGGTTTTTCTTTATTGTTTGTTGTCTGTTTCAGTGTATTCCATTCTTATCTATACTATTTCTTTCCTCTACTTACTTTACTCTTTTTCTGGATTCTCAGGGTGGAAGCTTAGATCATTGATTTTATTTTTCTATTTTGGCCGCACTGGGTCTTTGTTGTAGCACACAGACTTTCTCTAGCTCCGGAGCCGGGGCTCTAAAGTGCACAGGCTCAGTTCTTGAGAAGAGAGGCCTCTCTAGTTGTGGTGCTCAGGCTTAGTTGCCCTGCGGTATGTGGGGTCTTAGCTCCACGACCAGGGATCGAACCTGCATCCCTTGCATTGGAAGGCAGATTCTCAATCACTGGACCACCAGGGATGTCCCAGATTATTGATTTTAAATCATTCTTCTTCTAAAATGACATTCAAAAGGATAGAATTTTCTCTAAGCACTGATTTAACTTCTTTCTACAAATTTTTATGTTGTATTTTCATTATCATTCAATGTTCATGCTTTCTTTCCACTCAGGTCTGTGCTTAACTGTCAGTTTCTCAGAGTCTTTCACGATCAAGTCATATAATCTATTTCACCTCTACCAGTCTTTATCCATACCTTAAATTATTTTTTTCATAACATATGATATACTACAATATGTTAACATATTATACATATGTGTAATATATATGATCTAATTTTATGTGATAGTTTATTTATTCACTTTTTTATTATCTGTCTTCTCTACTAAGCTCCTTCAAAGCAGAGGCTATTTATTTTCTTCCCTGATGTAGCCCAAGACTTTAAAAGAAATGAAAAAATATTTGTTGAATGAAGGAATAAATACATTGTTTAAAACCCTGTACAAATATCCCCATCACAGAAGTCCTACTTGATAGCCTTCTCCAATTCTCAGGCAGGTTCACCTCACTTGTATATAATGTTTTTATACTTGCTTATACTTTGTTACTCGTTATAAGTGTAGCATTATTGTCTGTCTCTTCCACCAAACACCTGCTCAAGAGCCAGGATTATGACTCTATTCACCACTGCCCAATATAGGGCCTGAGACAGAAGAGATTAGCAAATGTTTAGAAATAAATAATGAAGTGTCATCAATCATTCTTGCCTTGCAAATCAGCACTGAGCTAGACTTGTTTGTTAGAGCAAAAACCTCCTCATGAATCTGGGGGATTTGAACTAGGAAAAGCTTTTCAGTCTGTAGGATGATGTTGCTTGTCTGTGATCTGGGCAATGAAGCAAGTCTGAATAGTTTTTAATAAAAGTATGTCCATGCAATATTTGGCATATATCTATACAGACAGCTATTTGTTTATCTGAAATTCAAGTTTAACTGCATAGTCTGTTTTATCTGGCAACCTTAATCCACGAGTTTGTAAGTATATAATAGCTTTGAAGCCTTCTGGGAAAGGTGATGCTTTTGTTATGGCTTAGACTGGGCAAGGGCCTAGGGGCCTGGAAATGAAATTGGCCTGAGAGCCCACTAGTTGAGGGCCCCCACTTTTCAGACCGCCACCCAGAGATTGGAAAGATGTGGCCAAGTTCACACAGTGGGAGGCTGAGGGGGCGCCAAAGGGGAGGCTGGAACTCGGGCCCCCAGCTCCAACCACAGCTCCCTCCTGGGCCAGCAGCTCTGTGCTCTGGGCTGATGGGGCGGCTCAGGTTCCCACTCCCCTGCCCCTGACCTGCCCTTGGCCAGCTTCAGAGGGGGGTCTGAGGACGAAATGTGATCCTGCCATAAAATCTATACCAAACCAACTCTTCTCACAGCCCACCCGCCCGCCTCAAAGGGGGGCACCTAATCCCCATTTATGGGGCCGAGCAGCTGGGCCTGGCCCAAGTCTTTGAACGTGAGCATGGGGTGCCCTGGGTCAGCCCAGCCTTGGCCAGAGGAACCTGAGAGTGAGGGCATCTAGGGAGGCCACGCAAGTTGAGGGGCCAGCCTGTCAAGTACGGGTGAGAATATAAAATCAGAGGACTGAAGATGGAGGGTCAGTGTGGACACACCTTTCCAAGTGTGTATGAGGAGCCTGGGCTTTAGTCCAGCAGCCGAGAAGGTATTGGGGGGTTTAAAGCAGAGAGCAATAAGATCCTAATAGCAAGATGGCTTGGAGACCCCTTAGTTACAGATTCTGGAGGTTAATTCAGACGGAATGATGACAGTTCTGACTCTGAGAGTGGTAGCCAGTGGAGAGATTGAAAGGAAACCATTTAGATGTCAGGAGGTTGTAATGGGACAACTGGGCCATGGTGTATGTGGGGGTCCCGAGTGATGCCAGTTTTCTGGTTTGGGTGATGTGGTAGGGGGAGGTGCTGGCACAAAAGAGGAGCCTTAGAGAGGGTGCAGGAAGAAGCTGGGTTCCCTTGGCTGTGCTGAGTAGGAGGGGCCTGTGTAGACCCCAGCGAAGATGCCAGAAGGGAGGTGTGAGCCTGGGAACTGGGAACAGAGCTGGGATGTGGAGATCAGGTTAGGCATCATCCACCGAAGGACCTTGAGACTATTACTGAGGGGAGAGTGAAAAGAGAAGAGACCCCAGGAATGCCAACAGGAAGACCTGGGTAGAAGCAGAGAAACCCACAGAGGAGATGGTAGGCCCCACCATCTGGGAGAAGGAAAACCAGAGAAGGGAAGGTTGTGGGAGCCAAGGAGACAGGCAGTGCTCTGAGAGTGCTGCAGGCAGGGCCTTCGTTGGATTGAGCAGCAGGCTTGTGTCGGTTTTGGGGGGTGCGCTGATTTGCCAAGGAATGGGAGGCAAGGGCTTGCAAACCCTGAGTGTAGACAACTCTCCAAAGATGATTGGTTATGAAGGGATCTGGGAGGTGTTTGGGCAGAAGGGTGTAGTCATGGGAGGAGAATGTGGGCTTGAAGGAGAGATTGTTTCTGAGACTCTTAAGGATGTTCAACTGCTAATGGGAAGGAGGAAGTAGAAAAAGAGGCAGAAGGATGCCTTTCATTCTTTCCCAAATGTCAGACCTACATTATCTTCCAGGCCTGGGACGCCTACACACAGATACACACCAGAAACAGTTTCATGTCATGTACTTAGCTTTACAGGATGTGACACTCTGCTGTTTCCTCTCCTATTTTATCTTTTAAAATTGCTGGTCACAGCACCCCAAACTGAATTTGTGATCTTTGAATGGTTCACCGTGGTCAGTTTGAGAAATCCCGAAGTGGAAGTTATGAGCAGAGAAGAGAGAATGGGGAGGGGTGATCTCTCTAGGGGTGAGGGCTAGGATCCAGAGGGGCGGCTGGGCTTCCCATGGGGAGGCATCCCATCCGTTATTCTGGTAGGGGAAAAGGAGATGAAGGTGGGAGGAGGCACAGGTAAATATGCAGGTTTTGTGGCTGAAAGTTGATGGCTTTTGTTTTCTCCTTGAAAGTCATCTGTTGAAAGGGAAGGGGAAGGAAGAGAAAGGTTGGAGGTTCTGAGGAGAGGGAGAGGATTTGAATAGCTACTGGGGGGAGCAGAAGGAGCAGGGCAGCAGCTTTGAGGTTTGATGGAGGTGGGCAGCCAGGGGTTTAAAGTGGTACTGATTTTCCGGGAATCTTAGTGAAGCCGATGCAAGAGAGTTCCTTCTTTGGTTGGGGTCAGGTAAATCCTGCCATGGAACAAGGGTGGAGATTTCTTAGCTGAGTGAATGAGCAAACAGCTCAATGAACACATTTGTCAATTCGACAAATATGTGGTGAGCACCCACTATGTGTCAGGTGTGTGCCAGTATGTCCCATTATGTTCTAGGAGGGGAACAGAGGTGACAAGGCAGAATTCTTGCCCCATTAGAAGCAAAACGTGCAGTGGACCCTTTGGACTTCATGAGGCTTTCCTGAGGGTTTCCTCCTTTCCTTCCTTCCCTCTTTTACTCTCTCTTTCTTAAGGTGGCAAGCCCAGTCCAGTGAAAAATGCGGAGAGATGGCCATCATCTTGCCACATGCCTGCTGCTACTGCTGCTAAGTCACTTCAGTCGTGTGCGACTCTGTGTGACCCCACAGACGGCAGCCCACCAGGCTCCCCCGTCCCTGGGATTCTCCAGGCAAGAACACTGGAGTGGGTTGCCATTTCCTTCTCCAATGCATGAAAGGGAAAAGTGAAAGGGAAGTCGCTCAGTCGTGTCCGACTCTTAGCGACCCCATGGACCGCAGCCCACCAGGCTCCCCCGTCCGTGGGATTTTCCAGGCAAGAGTACTGGAGTGGGGTGCCATTGCCACATGCCTATTTGTGTTCATTTCAGCCCGAGATGAAGGAGTCAGGAAACCTGGCCCTCCTTTTAAGCAGCTCAGAAATGCACGGCCACTTGTTCCAGGTCACACAGCGTATCAGCAGAGCAGCTGAGGAGGCGGGGGCTGAGTTTCCCACCCCCAGTGCTGATCTATTCCTGCTGTCTACATGGCGCTGGAGGTAGCAGCTTGGATTTCAGTTTTCTGGAAGGAAACCTTAACAGGCTTTTCTCTTCTTGTTTCCCTGAAGTACAGCAAACAGGGATTGCCACAGAAGGAAGTAGGTCCAGCAGGCCAATGAGTATCAGTTGGAAGCATGGCCTTTCATGGGGAATGTCTGCCCTCAGTGGAAGGTATAGGTGTGTGTATTCATGACCCAGACCCCCCACCCCCATACGGGCATCAGAGAAGGTATGGGAAGTGACGAATCAGTATTCATTAAAGACACACATTAAGAGGTACAGATGCTTGTGCTAACACGAATTTACAAATTTTTATTCAGACTCACAAGTATGGATATATAGTTACATGTATAGGTATACTTGCAAATACACCCATATTCACATTTAAGTACTTACCCATTCATTTATACACATACACACACTTCCAAGAGGACATACCCATTTTAAACAAGCACACGTATGGTGCATATTTGGGGGTGTATTCAAATGCACATAGCTTAGGTGTATATTCTTATGTGTATATATGTGTTTGCATGTGAATGCACACACACACACACACTCACAACAAAGAATCAAACCTAAAAGTGCTCACTGAAAGTTGTATGCTGTGAATTTACACTCCCCTAACCCCTCCCTTCAGTCCCATTTCCCTCGGCCTTCACCAGGGATCACATGCTCTCTCTTGCCTCCGCGCCTTTGCAGGGGCTGTTTCTTCTCCAATATCTCTCACTGCTGCCTCTGCCACTCCTCACCTTTCAGCCAAGTGTATCTATCCCTTCCTCCGGGACCCCTGCCTGGGCACCCCCTTGGCATTTTCTATGCCTCCTTTCATAACACTCAGCCTCTTTTGTTCTAACTGCTTGCCTGTTTCCCCCAGACCGTCAGCTGATTAGTTCATGACTGTACATAGGAAGGCCTTAACAAATGTAGGTTGTTTGAATAATAACCACTGTGTATGGAGTGCTTAGCTATGCCAGGAACTGGAGTAGGTGGGTACAGGTATTAACTTTATATTACTGATGGCATTTTATAGGGGAGGAAAGGGAGGCATCCTAAGTGTCAGAGCTGGGGTTTGAACCCAGGGTGGACTCTTTCTACTCCCAAGTGTTTCTCTGATTCCCCTTTTCCCCAGAAGTCTGCACGTGGAGACCCACCCACTAGTTCATCCTTATCCTGCACTTCTTCCCAGGGACTTCCGACCTCCCTGGCCGAGGGCCTTGAGGTCCCTGTATTCATATCTCAGGGGTGCCAGCTCCGGTGTGGCATCGGGCTGGGGCGGAGCAAAATCTTCCGGGAAAGGAGCAGAAGGAGACCCCTGGGAACAGGTTTGAGGGGATGTGGAGGTGGGGGTGCAGCTGGGGCGGAGTTATTTAGCCGATCCAAAGCGAACTCCCGTGGGGAGAAATCTCTTTTCGAGCCCACGCCCGGCGGAAGCGCCGGGGGTCAGCGCTGTCCCCTGGGCTGGAAGCAGGGCTTGGGGTCCTCATGGGCAGCGCGCTTAGCCGGGTCGGGGGCGCCGGGAGATGAGCGGAACGGGCGGCGGGCGGCGGGCCGAGCTCGGGCTCCCGGCGTGGGGCGGGCGGCTGGCCGGCCGACCGGGTGGCGAAATGTCTTTTCCAGATTAGGGGCCCAGCCCGCGCTGTTGACACAGTCGTAAGTTTTAATGAGAAATTTTGAGTATTTGCGTGGGAGACGCCGCCTCTGTGTGCACAGATGCCGCGGGCTGGCGGCGCGGGGGGCCGGGCCTCCCGGGGGCGCCGCTGCCACAGGCCCGGCACGGATTCCTTTCAGGCAAAGGGGAAACGTTTAAACTCGCTCACCTTTGAACTGCCAGGGACTCTGTTTACCTTGGCTGCCCGACTGGCAGTTTTACAGATATTAAATACCGTCCTTAGGGTGATCCGGGGCCTCCCTCCATCCCCACGCCCCGCCTGGGGCTGGCCCGGGCGCGGGGAGGCCCCGGGCGCCCACCCTCGCGGGGGTCACTGGGGTGGCTTCCCAGGCACACGGCTTCCCGAGGGGTCGCGAGCCCCTCCCTGCAGATGGCTTTCTGTATTCTGTGCTGGGGAGACGCCCCGGGGCTCTCCCTTCTCATCCACTCCCCAGCCCATTCATCTCTTAATTCGATTTTCTGTGTCAGGGCCAGAGCCATGTGGAGGAGACGCAGGGCTGTCTGGGGCCGGCTCACACTTTCTTGATCTCTGTGTATAGAAAGGGGATGTCTCAAGTGTAGGCGCCTCCCAGGCAGGACCCAGGTTGCCTGGCTCTCATCTTCTCAGGGGATAGTGAAGACTCCTCTGCCTAAAGAGCCCTGCGGGCCGGAGGAGGGCTCTGCTTGAGCCCCAGGCTTCAGCCCTGGCGGTCAGAGGGCTCCCTGCAGAGGAGCAAGCCATGTTGATTTTACGGAGAAGGCTGCTATGCACATTTCACTGGTGATTTATTGGTTTTTAACTAGATCCTTATGCTGGGCTAAAAAAGCCATCTTGCACTTTGCAAGGCTCTGCTGACTGCTGCCGAAAATGACACACAGGGGCTCCTCCTGCCCCCACCCACTTCACCAAAAGGGCCGTGGTGGAGGTGTGAGCCTGGAGTCCTGTTCTGAGCAGGGAGCCTCAGCCTCCAGCCACTGACCACCTGCAGTGTACGCTCGGGTGAGTGTGTTTGTGTGTAGAAGAATTTATGGACTTGAAGGGAGGGGCTGGGAGAGGCAGAGGTCCCAGATTGAGCCCTGGAACATACTGCCCATCTCTTCTCCTCCAGGGCTCACAGAGCGCTTGTCATACATTTTGATGAACTCCGGAGTCAGATGAACCTAGGCTGACAGCTTGGTTATTGTCCCAGCTGTGTGATTTGGGAAAGTTAACTAACCTCTCTGACTCCTGATTCATCATCTTTGGAGTGTGTATAACTCTATCTAGGATGTGGGGATCACATGAAATATTGTATGAGTGGCATTAACCCAGCGTCCAGCACACAGAGGGGGCTTACTGACTAGATTTCCTCTTGAATTCTTCCTCTCAGCCCTGGCTGGTCACTCCCAGTAAAGGGGAAACTCTTTAACACCGTGGGTGGGTGAGCCACACTGCCTCCCAGTACTATGTGCAGTTCTTCATGAGTCACATGGAAAATTATATACTAATATAGACTACCAGTTTATAAATCATAAAGTACTTTTAACATATTAGCTCATCAAATCCTCATAAACGTTCTATGAAAGAAGAGATGGGATAAAAGGAAGTAGCAAAGTCATTTGACCCAGACAGATAAAGGGATTTTATCATAGAACCATAATTTGAACCCAGGGCAGACAATTTCTAGCCTAGAGCACTTTCCTTGACAACAGCTGTCTCTCATGTTATTCAACATTGCTTCTCTTCTTAGGGAGAATGGCTTCATGGAAAAGGAGGCTTTTATTAGGGAGAGGGATCTTAGATACACAGATGGGGTACTTACAGAAATGGAAGCAAAGGAGACCCACATGACACCCGCCTGCTGGAGAGGCCAGCCTCGGAAGAGCAACGAAAGCAGGGTGGGCACAGTGAAGACAGGTCTGATTGAGACCCCCAGGACTCAAGGAGCTGGAGGAGGACGCTGGCCGCATCTGCAGAATCCATCAGGCGGCTTGATGGGTCGCCGTTAAACAAAGATGGGATAAGGTTACATGTGTTTTCCGTGGGAGTCGGCTCCAATTTCAGCCTGATGATTTAGTCAGGTGTAAGCATGAAGTTTCCAATTTAGAGAAATAAATCTCCAGTGATTTTATTATCCCCTGTTTTACCCTGACACCCAACTTCACCCCGGCCCCCTGTCAAAGCCCTCATGATGTGTTTATATAGGGCGCACTGTAATTGATTGGCATGCAATAGAACATGACACAGAAAATGTGGCCTTCCCCACCAGGCCTAACTCTGGGAGCTTCCATATTTCATCATCTCTTGGGCCCAGTCTCAGGCCCCCACTCACAGTGGCCGCAAATTCCTGGGATTCTGAGTTGTCTGGGAATAGGAGGACAGGGTTGAGGAGTCCAGTCAGGCACCCCAAGGCGGGCTCAGAAGCAGTTTTGACGTGGAGATGTGAGTGAAGGACACCAGAAAGGGACATCTGCCCTGGATAGAGGCTCTTTTGGAATGGCCTGTCTCCTGACCTCAGAGGTCCTGCCTTTTCTGAGAGCTGCTGAAATGAATCATCTGTGTCTCGGAGGCTTGGTAATTCTACAGTTCTACGCTTCTGAGATGGTCAGGTTCAGATATGAGTCTATGACAATAATAAGTAATACAGGTAAATACTATTGTATATTATGAAAATATTTCCCATAAATATGAATTCAAATGTAGATGTGGATTTGAATACTGATATTAGTGCTAAAACTAGTAATTCCAGTATTGTTTATCATAGGCTTTCAATATGCCCAGCATATTAGGTATATTATGCATTAGGTACCTTAAGCAATTCTTTCATTTAGTTTTCCCAGTAACTCTGTAGGAAGACATTGTAATCTCTGTCTGATACATGATACCACTGAAGATCAGAGAAGTTAAAAGGTTGTTCAAGTCTATACTGTTGGTCTCTATTTTTTAAGATTCTGGGATTTTAGTATTCTTGCCTACAAAGCAGCCAAGATAAGAGGGAGAGCAAACAGATATGGGGTGAGAAGCAATTTCAACTTCATGGGTTGTTGTCAGATATGTGCCTTGTAAGTGCCCAGTGTTAGCAACACTGTCCCTGATGCTGTCTTCAGTCCTTGGAGAAGTATCAGGGTAGAGAAGCCCCAAGATTCGGGATAGAGAATGAGGGCCCAACCTTCACCTCATCCAGGTGATGGAGGAGTTCACTTCTGGTTTCTCTAGAATCGTAGCATTTCTGCATCTGAAGGAAAGAGTCATTAGCCCAGCCTCTCAACCTAGGATCCAGGTTCTTCCCCTGATGGAGATAGAGTGCCTATTTTCTATTTGTGCATCTTTAGGACGAGAAGCTTCTCCCTCTGAATGAGCTGAAACGTGTTTTCCCATAGCTTTGATTTAGGGATCCTAACTCTTGCCTGCACTTCAGTTCAGTTCAGTGGCTCAGTCGTGTCCAACTCTTTGTGACCCCATGGACCACAGTGTGCCAGGCCTCCCTGTCCATCACCAACTCCCAGAGTTTACTCAAACTCATGTCTGTTGAGTCGGCGATGCCATCCAACCAGCTCATCCTCTGTCATCCCCTTTTCCTCCTGCTTTCAATCTTTCCCAGCATCAGGGTCTTTTCAAATGAGTCGGTTCTTCACATCAGGTGGCCAAAATATTGGAGTTTCAGCTTCAGCATCAGTCCTTCCAATGAATATTCAGGACTGATTTCCTTTAGGATGGACTGGTTGGATCTCCTTGCAGTCCAAGGGACTCTCAAGAGTCTTTTCGAACACGACAGTCCAAAAGCATTGATTCTTTAGTGCTCAGCTTTCTTTATAGTTCAACTCTCACATCCATACATGACTACTGGGGAAACCATAGCCTTGACCAGACGGACCTTTGTTGGCAAAGTAATGTCTCTGCTTTTTAACATGCTGTCTAGGTTGGTCATAACTTTCCTTCTAAGGAGTAAGTGTCTTTTACTTTCACGGCTGCATTCACCATCTGCAATGATTTTGGAGCCCCCAAAAATAAAGTTTGCCACTGTTTCCACTGTTTCCTCATCTTTTGCCATGAAGTGATGGGACCAGATGCCATGATCTTAGTTTTCTGAATGTTGAGCTTTAAGCCAATTTTTTCACTCTCCTCTTTCACGTTCATCAAGAGGCTCTTTTAGTTCTTCAATTTCTTCCATAAAGGTGGTGTCATCTGCATATCTGAGGTCATTGATGTTTCTCCCAGCAGTCTTGATTCCAGCTTGTGTGTGTAGGGCCACAAGTAAATCTGCTTCCTCTACTCGATGACTTTGGAGATTTTGAAACATAGTAAGTTAAATCTGTCTACTGACTTATCCACTCATCATCCATCCATCCATCCCCCCTTCGTCTACTAATCATACACCTGACTGTCTATCCATTTCTTCATCATTCACCTATTCACTCATCCATTGTCCACTCATCATCCATCCATCCATCAATACATTAATTCTTCCCTCCTTTTTTCTATTTCTTCATCTCTCCATTCATCCACCACTACTGTAATAGCCATCCATCATTCATCTATTCATCTCTCCATTTACTTGACTCCTTCATTCATTCATCCATTGAGGGACAGTCACTCAAATGGCACTTGTCAGGAACTCTAGGGAGGACACAAAGATGAATATACTCTCAGTAACCTTGCAAGAGAGACTAGGCTCTCATCTACAGAGTCTGCTCATTTCAAGGTATCAACAGTATAGATGTTGATCAATAGTTTTAGCAGTTTGTACATCAGCACTGGGTGAGGGGTTCAGGCTCTAAGCACAACTAGGGGTCAGGTTAGAGAGGAACCAAAGAGAATGTGCTTGGAGAAGGCAATGGCACCCCACTCCAGTACTCTTGCCTGGAAAATCCCATGGGTGGAGGAGCCTGGTAGGCTGCAGTCCATGGGGTTGCGAAGGTCGGACACGACTGAGCAACTTCCCTTTCACTTTTCACTTTCATGCATTGGAAAAGGAAATGGCAACCCACTCCTGTGTTCTTTCCTGGAGAATCCCAGGAATGGGGGAGCCTGGTGGGCTGCCGTCTGTGGGGTCACACAGAGTCGGACACGACTGAAGTGACTTAGCAGCAGCAAAGTGAATGTGCTATTCAGGTTGGGCTTCCTGCGTATTATTTTCTTGACTTTATAAGCTGGTTTCCAGTGGACCAACCCTGAAGTTTTGTAGTGATTCCATTCATTCATCCATTCATTGGTTCAAGAAATATTTTTTGAGCATTATTATCTATCTCTTCAGATATGGTGGTGAATAACAGATCTTTATCATTTAGTATAGGAAGCAGATGATAAACAAGTAAACAAATAAGTGCCCAATATATTTTAAATAGCAATAAGTGCCATTAAAAAAAAAGAGCAGAAAAGGACAGAGCAGGAAGATGCTATTTTAGATGGAAAGACTTCTCTGAGAAGGTGACATTTCGGCAAGGATAGGAATTGTTGGGGATTCCTAGGGATGGAGGCCCCAGCTCTTGGCTTCCCGTTTTCACTAGAGAAAGGGAAAGATATGC
This sequence comes from Cephalophus harveyi, assembly GCA_006410635.1. Lineage (NCBI taxonomy): Eukaryota > Metazoa > Chordata > Mammalia > Artiodactyla > Bovidae > Cephalophus > Cephalophus harveyi. The sequence goes on along the minus strand of SJYT01070001.1, from coordinate 229,935 downwards.
ACCAGGACTGCAATCATGGGAGCCTTGGGCCCTTAGCTGGAAAAAGAAAGATGGTTCATCAAGAAACAGAGCTGGGACCTCCTTGGTGGTCCAGTGGTTAAGAATCCACCTGCAAGCCCAGGGGACATAGGTTTGATCTCTGGTCCAGGAAAATTCCACCAGCCTTGGGGCGACTAACCCTGTGTGCCAGCTACTGAGCCAGTGGTCTGGTTCACAAAGCCACAACTACTGAAGCTCACGTATCTAGATCCTACGTTTCACAATAAGAGAAGCCGCTGCCGAGAAAAGCCTGTGCACTGCAACGAAGAGTAGCCCCTACTCACCACAACCAAAGACGGACAGCCAAAAGTAAACAAATAAATAAATCTCCACCCCCACCCCCCAAAAAAGTTGAGTCTTAGAATCCCCAAGGGACCAGGAGAGGTAAAGGGCCAAGGTGAAATCAATGCCTTTCCTTTGGGGCGAGAAGAGAGAATGATGTACTCAGCATAAAATGAGAGATGAATGGAGACAGTTGTAGGCTTGGAGTCCAGACACCTGGTCTCTAACCCTGTCTCTGGTTTGCTGTGGTACCTAGGAAATCCCTTCCTCTCTTGAGATCCTTACTGTAAATTGAGGGGTTTAAACCATATGATCCTTGTGAATCCTTCTAGTTAGAACATACTTGATTTGCACTGATATAAAATAGGCTGGAATTTCAGCAAGAGGGCAGCAGGTAAGATATCAAATGCAACTTCCACTAAAACAGTTTACCTACCGTGGGAGTACACTTTGCCTTCTAGAAACCTGATAGCCAGACACACGGATCTGTTCTGGGCCCAGATGGGATCTAGGCCTCAGGGAATTGATTATATATGATCATTTATATCACCTGATGTGAACAGCCAACTCATTGGAAATGACCCTGATGCTGGGAAGATTGAAGGCAGAAGGAGAAGAGGGCAACAGAGGATGAGATGGCTGGATGGTATCACTGATGCAACGGACATGAACTTGGTCAAACTCGGGGAGATGGTGAGGGCAAGGGAGGCCTGGCGTGCTGCATTCCGTGGGGTCATAAAGAGTCGGACACAATTGAGCAACCAAACAACAACATGATCATTTATATCCAAATATGGCCCCAGGTGAACCATGCTTCCTGGTATTCACGTCCTGTGCATTCCACTCACAATTACCTGGGCTGATTCTGTGACTCTTCTGACCAATAGAGTGTGGTGGAAGTGATGCCGCACCAGTTGTGGTTGGAAGATCTCCTGCTGCGTACATAACAAATTACCACAAACTTGGAGGCTTAAGACAACACTCAATTATTAGGTCACAGTTCTGTAGGTCTAGTCATGGCATAGATGGCTCCTCTGCTCATGGTTTCACCAGGGTGAAATCAAAGGTGTTGGCTGGGGCTGTGACCCCATCTGAGGGCTGGGGTTAGTCCTCTTTCTGAATTCTCTTGGCAGCACTGAAGTCTTTGTGGCTGTAGGACTGGGGTCCTCATTGTCTTTCTGGCTCTTGGCCAAGCGCCTGTCTAAGGTCCTAGAGGTTGTTCTCATATACTAGCAGCATGGCCCTCTCTCAGCGTGGCAGTTCTGCTCTTCCAAGCCAGCAGAAGAATCTCTCTCCAGTTTGCTGCGATGGCATCTTACATAGTATAACATAATCTATGCCATTGCCTTTGCCATATAAAGTAACATAATCAACAGAGTCACTTTCGCACCGTATTTTTGGGTCCTGCTCACACTTAAGGGGAAGGGATTATACAAAGTGTGTACACTTGTGGGTGGAAATCTTGAGAGTCATCTTAGGATTCTCCCTATCTCACTGACCCAAGATTTAGGAAGACCTGGCAACTTCCACTTAAGTCTGCTTGAGATCCCTGAGCTGTGATCTAAGAAGTCTGGCTGCCCTGATAGACCAAATGGAGACGCCACCTGTGGAGGGGAGAGGCCTTGAAACTACATGAAATGAGAGAGGCCTAGGTGCCCAAGTGTCCCAGCTGAGCCCAGCCTTCTAGCCATCCCTGCTGAAATGAGCTCTCTTTGTGAGATGCACAAATGAGCACGGTTAGATATTCCAACCAGTTATGCCCCCTGAAGTCTGCAGCCCCAGCTGACATCATGTGGGGTAGAAGAACCACCCAGCTGAGCCCAGTCAACCCACTGAGAGTAGTAAATGATTCCACCTGCCAAATGCTCCTTGTTCTAGGAGGAAATATGGTTCTTCCCATTGTATTTTTGGGGTCATGGCAAACCTCTCTTGTGTGGAATTTCTCCACAGCAGAGTCTCTGTTGTGAGGGGTGGTGGCATCATTGAGGGATGTGTCTAGTCACAAGGGTAGTTCCTTCCTAATTATCTTCAGAGGCAATGTGGCTGAGTGGGGAAACTTCTAGAAGGGAAGGCCAGGGATCTGGACAGTAGCACCAACTGTTACTCTATAGTGTGATCTTAGAACTATAGGCATCAATTCTATGGTGTTTATACATATTAACATATGACATAATAACATTAATTCAACACAATAACCCTGGGAATAGATACAATTATTACTCCATTTTCTAGATGAGGAAATGCAGGTACAGAGATGTTAAGTAACTTGCCCAAAGTCACACAGCTAGAAAGTGGTGGAAGCTGTCTCTTCCCTGGACAGAATAATTCTGACTCTCAGATTCTGGAATTTCATGGTTCTAGGATGTCACAGACTCGATGGACGTGAGTCTGAGTGAACTCCGGGAGTTGGTGATGGACAGGGAGGCCTGGCGTGCTGCAATTCATGGGGTCGCAAAGAGCTGGACACGACTGAGCGACTGACCTGAACTGAACTGAGGATGTCTGAGATTCTACAACTCTTAAGGTCCTGGTAGTCCCAAGTGCCATTAGTTTGAAGATCTTAAAATTCTCAGATTCCAGGTTGAAAAAGCAAATGCCCGGCATCTGTGGGAGCGGGGGCCCAGGCTGTGAGGGGGAATGGCACAGCTTGAAGCTTCAGCCCCCCTCAGCCCTCTGCTCCTGCAGTTAAAGACACCATTGCCCCTTTAGGCACTGCTTTCATTTCTCCGAAACTTGAAACCTCTCTTGGAGCCTTTGGTGGTAAGAGAGCAGGAGGGAGACCTCCTTGCCCCGTAACGCCTGCAGCATCCACGGAGAGGGGCCAGAATAAGCAGTGAGAACGGGACTCGGAGTTCCCTGAGAATGATAACATTCTCCACATCCCGCAGACCCCAAGTAAACCCACGTCGTCCTCAGGCACTGCCGAGGCCTGAGGAGGGAGGGCGGTGAGTGTTTGCACAGGGCCCACCGCGCTGGGTGTCGTGTTTCTGTTGGAGGGGGGGCCATAGCACTGGCGGCCCTAGAAGAGCTATCCGCTTCTCCACCGCGGGGAGGCCGTCCAAGGCCCGGAAGCAGGGCTGGCTGGCTGCGTTCTGCAGGCAGAGATAAGAGCCAGGTCAGGGTTGACATGTGGAAGCGTTTAAGAGTCCGGGAGATCGGACACTGCAGAATGAGATGTCCTGGAGGGTCTGGGGGCCCAGGGGTGACTGACTCCGGGGGCCTCATTCTACAGATGGCGAAACTGAGGGAAGAGAGTGGCTACCACACAACATTCAGTGTGGAGTACAGAAAAACCTCTGGAATGGAGCCTGCACTTCAGTTCCACCAGCCCAGTTAGTGCCCTTAACTCAAATACTGTCTCATCTCCAGGCCTCTGTTCATGCTGTGCACTCTACTCGGAGGGCCTCCCACCTCTTCTTTTCCTGTTGAAATACTTAGCATTCAAGGCACAGCTCTGAATCCTCCTCCTCCAGGAAGCCTTCCTTCATCCTTCCCCTGTCTCTGATATCCTTTCACCCCCTTGTCTGAGTACTGCCTCTCTCTTTTGTTACATGTCCCCTTTCAGGTAATAATAATAGTGAACTGACTGATAGGTCAGGCAATTCACATGCATCTTCTTAAAAAAAAAAAAATCCTCATTTTACAAATGGGCAAACTGAGGAGCAGAGAAGTTAAGCAACTTACCCAAGGCTGCACAGCTCATGGCCAGCAGAGCCTGGGTATTGATTCAAACTTGGTGTGGCAGTACAGTCCACACTTCTATGTTTTGTTTTCATTTTAGGACCTAGCATAGTGTCTTACACCTAGTAAGTGTGTTTTTCAATAAATATTTGTTTACTAAATGAGGGAGGTGCTTTAATAAGAAAATAACATTTACTTGTTATCCTGCCACATGGAGATTCTGGGAAGTCATCCTTTAGATTTTTTCATAATGCAAGGATAAACGTTTTGCTTGCTTGTTCGTATTTTGTCTGAGCCATGCAGCATGTGGGATCTTAGTTTGCTGATCAGGGGTTGAGCCCGTACCCGCTACAGTGGAAGTGCAGAGTCCTAACCACTGGACAACCAGGGAAGCCCAAGGGTGAACATTTTATCATCACTTGAAGATCACAGATCAGGCATCAATGTACAGTGTTTGACGTTTTGTTGTGTTTTTTATATCTAATAAGTATTCATTTGATGAATGAAAATACATAAGCAATAGTCTGTGCATATTAAAGAGTTTTGAAGAGTGTTGCAAGGCTTGCCAAAAACACCTCCTCTGCCTTGTGACAGTAGTCCTAGAAATTCCTATTGTTAGACTCACTCCTCTGGATTAAGTTACTGCTTCCAAGGGGTTCTGGAAAATTAAATATTGTATATCAGTTACCTGAGAAAGACTAAGCCAATTAGCACTTGGGAATAGATCTGTTCCCAGTCTTGATAGAATGACACGACGTATTTTTCAGGTTAAGGAAGTTCTTTTTTATTTCTAATTTGCTAAAAAGCCTTTTGCTTTTCAATTATGTATGGATGTTAAATTTCATCAAATATCTTTTCTGCATCTGAGATGAACATACCATTTTTCTCCTTCAATCTGCTTATATGGAAAATTTGTTAAACATTTTTGTATGTCAGACAATCTTTGCATGATGAAGATAAATCAGCTTGCTCATTATGTGTTATCTTTTTTATATTTCTGCATTCAGCTTTTTAATATTGTTTAGAAGTTTTGCCTCTGTGTTAAATTGGCCTATAATTATCCTTTCTCATACTTTTCAGGTTTTGATATTGTATTTATGATAGCTTCTTATGATAAGTTGGGAATATTCCCTCTTTTTCTCTATTTTGAAACAGCTGTGTAAGACTGAAATTATTTGTTTCTTAAGTAAAAACCTTCGGTCTGGATTCTCTTTTAGGAAAAGAGAATTTTTAAACTACATATTTAAAATATTTCATGACTATAGGGCAATCTAGATGTTTTAACTTTTGGGGTCAGTTTTGGCAAATTATAATTTGCTTTCTTCATCCACAGTTTTATATTTATGTACAAAAATTTGTCATAATATCTTTTTTTAATGTTTGACACATATTTAGTTATAAGTCCTTTCACTGCTTTTCCCCCTTTCTTGTTGAGATATAATTGACTTATAACATTATATTAATTTCACATGCACAATATAATGATTTGGTATATGTAAATATTGAGAAGTGATCACCATCAACTGATCAGCACATAGTTACAAATTTTCTTTTTCTTCTGAGAGAACTTTTAGGATCTCTCGTTTAGTTCAGTTCAGTTCAGTCGCTCAGTCATATCCGACTCTTTGCGACCCCATGAATCGCAGCACGCCAGGCCTCCCTGTTCATTACCATCTCTCAGAGTTCACTCAGACTTACATCCATCGAGTCAGTGATGCCATCCAGCCATCTCATCCTCGGTCGTCCCCTTCTCCTCCTGCCCCCAATCCCTCCCAGCATCAGAGTCTTTTCCAGTGAGTCAACTCTTCGCATGAGGTGGCCAAAGTACTGGAGTTTCAGCTTTAGCATCATTCCTTCCAAAGAAATCCCAGGGTTGATCTCCTTCAGAATGAACTGGTTGAATCTCCTTGCAGACCAAGGGACTCTCAAGAGTCTTCTCCAACACCACAGTTCAAAAGCATCAATTCTTCGGCGATCAGCCTTCTTCACAGTCCAACTCTCACATCCATACATGACCACAGGAAAGTCACTTTCAAATATACAATACAGTAGTATTATTATTATAGTTGCTTTACACTACTGGGTCATTTTCTGCTGTGACAGTGTACTAGCCATATGTATACGTGTATCCCCTCTTTTTCGGATTTCCTTCCCATTTAAGTCACCACAGAGCACTGAATAGAGTTCTCATTAGTTATCTATTTTATACATAGTAGTGTATCTATGTCAATCCCAATCTCCCAATTCATCCCTCCCCCTTTCCCCCTTGGTATCTATACATTTGTTCTTTATGCTTGTGTCTCTATTTCTGCTTTGCAAATAAGATCATCTATACCATTTGTCCAGTTTCCACATATATGCATCAATATACAGTAATTGTTTCTCTCTTTCTGACTTACTTTATGCTGTACGAGACTCTAGGTCCATCCACATCTCTGCAAGTGACACAATTTCATTCCTTTTTACGGCTGAGTAATATTCCACTGTTTATATGTGCCACATCTTCTTTATCTAGTCCTCTGTTGATAGACACTTAGGTTGCTTCCATGTCCTGGCTGTAAACAGTGTTGCTATTAACACTGAGGTTCATGTATCCTTTTGAAGTATGGTTTTCTCTGGGTATATGCACAGGAGTGAGATTGCTGAGTCATATGGTAGTTCTATTTTTAGTTTTTTTTTTTTAAAGGAAACTCCATTCTATTCCCCATAGTGGCTGTATTAATTGACATTCCCACCAACAATGTAAGAGAGTTTCCTATTCTCCACACCCTCTCCAGAACTTACTGTTTATAGCTTTTTTTGATGATGGTCATTCTGACCAATGTGAAGTGATGTTGTTGTAGTTTTGATTTGCATTTCTCCAGTGGTCATGTATGGATGTGAGAGTTGGACTGTGAAGAAAGCCAAGCGCCAAAGAATTGATGCTTTTGAACTGTGGTGTTAGAGAAGACTCTTGAGAGTCCCTTGGACTGCGAGGAGATCCAACCAGTCCATCCTAAAGGAGATCAGTCCTGGGTGTTCATTGGAGGGACTGATGCTAAAGCTGAAACTCCAATACTTTGGCCACCTCATGCGAAGAGTCGACTCATTGGAAAAGACCCTAATGCTGGGAAGGATTGGAGGCAGGAGAAGGGGACGACAGAGGATGAAATGGCTGGATGGCATCACTGACTCGATGGACATGAGTTTGAGTGAACTCCGGGAGTTGGTGATGGACAGGGAGGCCTGGCATGCTGTGGTCCATGGGGTCGCAAAGAGTCGGACACGACTGAGGGACTGAACTGAACTGAATCATCCTGTTGAGTATCTTTTTATGTACCTGTTGGCCATTGGTATGTCCTTTTTGGAGAAATATCTATTTAGGTCTTCTGCCCATTTTTTGATTGGGTTGTTTGTTTTTCAAATCTGCAATACAGTGTTATTAAATATAGTCACCATGCTGTACACTACCAACCTCTTATTTAATTCTCACACTATCCGTCTTGATAGATAAGGAAATCGAAACCCTGAGAGGTAAAGTTATCTGCCTGAGGTCACACACCCAGGAAATCCTAGAGAAGAGACATACACCTGGGTCTGACTGGCCTCACCGTGCCCACCCGAGCCACTGGATTGTCAGTTTCCTAAATGTCGCTCATCTTCAAGGATATGGCTCTTGGTCATGCTGCCTTTTCAGTTTTCATCTACACCTGTGACCCCACCCTGTCAGCTGTTCAGGGCCAGAACTCCTGCTAGCTTCACTGAACCATTCCCCAAAGAAAGTGCCCACTGAAAGTTGGGTTGATTTAGGGACTATGAGGCCATTAAGGTGGAATAATTTAGGACCCAGGGAAGGGCCCAGCTGGTGAGCGTCCAGGGTGTTTCTGGTCTGTGTTGTCCCTAAACCATCAGGATAGTTTCCTGGAAGATGGGTGTTGAGCTCTCCCTTGAAAAATGGTATAAGAGGAGGAATCAAAGGAAGCATTGAGGTGGGAAGAGGGAACCTACAGGAGCCAGAGAGAGGCTCATTCAGCTGGAGTTGGAGCCCCTCGATGCTGAAAATTGGAATCATAAGCCACAGAGGGAAAAGCACTGAGACTTGGTGAGAGAGGCACTGGGGATCTGAGGTGGGTTCTTGGGTGGCAGAATGATGGAGATTCCCAGGGCAGCCCAGGAAGGAACTCACCAGGTGTGTCTCCAAGGTTCTCCCACTTGCCTTGCCTTCAGTGACGAGCCCTGGCCACCTCACCGGAGGATGATCCTGTGGTGTTTCCTGGAAGGATTCCTAGGGTAGAGGCACCTGGAGATGATGGAGAAATGGACATGAGTTGCAAGAAGACCAGGGAATCCATCAGGTGGCCATTTAGTTCCTCCGGGCAGACCGACTGGGGCAGCACGTGCAAGGAGCATGGTGCTGAGCCCAGGTCTCCAGTTGCCCAGTCTTCTGACCAACAGTGGACCACTGGGTTTCCAAGCTCATTCAGATGTGCACAGTGTGTACATAAGGGCCCAAGCTTTGGGATCTGGCAGGCTGAGGCTATCTCCCAGCCTTACCATCTTACCAGCCAGGTGCCTTGACACAAATGGCTTAGTTCCTCCAAACCTCAGTTTCCAGTTTCCTCATGCGTAAAATAGGCACAAAACCCTGTATTTCTCAGGGATGTAAAATAATTGGCCCACAGGAATGTTTGGAAGATGATGGCCATCCCTGCAATGCTATTTCATCTGCACCCCATCCTTGTGCCTCTGTCTGTCCACTGGGATTGTAGGGCCTTTAATAGTTCCGATTAGAGCCCATGTGCCTCTAGATCTTTCTGGAGCTGCAGACAGCTGTCATCTGCTTTTTGGTCAGTGGCTCCTGGATTTGGGATCAGGAGCCTGGGCCAGCTCTCAAAGTTGTTTGATTCTCTGGGTTTCTGATTCCAAGGTTCTCAGGCCCCCTGCTTTCCTCCCCAGCCTCTCTGTGAACACCCTCCCTCCCTCCTCCTCCCATCTCTGTCCCCTCAGTGTGACTCTGCTTGCTCTCCTGCCTCCAAACTTTTGCTCACACCTTCACTCTGGAGCACCTTCCCCTTCACGCTCCATTCAGCTTTCTCTAACTTCTCCTTTTAGTTTGATGTTACCTCCTAAGACTCCAATGGGCTGGGTGCTATGGCTCTTCCCCAAGACTACAAGAGTATTGGGTGAATGTCTTTAAGTGGCCTGGGATAGAAGAGACATTTCCAAATGTCAGGATGATAGGCAACTGTCCATCCATTCACTCAATCATCCATCCTTCCATTTATTCACGAAGCTCATGCTCTGGCCAGGCCCTGTGCTGGTGCTGGAACACTGAGGGAAACGGCACAGCAAAGTCTTAAGAGCAGCAATTTTGGTGTTTGCCTGACCAAAGTATCAGTCTGGATTCTGCCACTTTCTAACTGTAGCCTTGGCAACTGATCTACCTTCTCTGAGATTTGCATTCCACATTTGTAAAAAAGGATTGTTGTGAAGATGAATGGGGGTAATCCATTTATTGGTGGCTCAATGGTAAAGAATCTGCCTGCATTGCAGGAGACAAGGATTCGATCCATGGGTCAAGAAGATCCCCTGGAGAAGGAAATGGCAACCCATTCCAGGACTCTTGCCTGGGAAATCCCAAGGACAGAGGAGCCTGGCAGGCTATAGGTCATCGGGTCACAATAGTTGGTCACGACTTAGTGACTAAACCACCACCACCAATCTTCTTGGGCTGCAATAACAAAATGCCACATACCAGGTGGCTCAAGCAACAGAAAGGTATTTTCTCTGTTCCAGAGGCTGGAGGCCGGAGGTCACGGTGCTGGCAGTGTTGGTTTCTGGGGAGGCCTCCTTCCCCGGTTTGTAGATGACACTGCTCTTGTTGTGTGCTCACATGGCCTTTCTTTGTGCATCAGTTTTTATCAGATTAGAGATCTGCCATTATGACCCATCTAACCTTAGTTACCGCCTTAAAAGTCCTATCTCCAAATATAGTCACGTTGAGAGTTAGGGCTTTAATATAAGATTTGGTGGGGACACAGCTTAGTCCACAGCAACATGTTGTGTTTAGCTGAGCTTGGACAGTGCTTAGTGGCCGCTCCCATGGAGTCTCAGCTTAACGGCTGCAGGATATGATGGCGATGATGAAGACTCAGTCGCTGTGTCCTTCAGAGTTTCTGGATCTGGTGGCAGAAACTGGCCTGTACATACGAAATGATGAAAAGGGGCCAGCGATATTCAGAAAGATTATCCAAGGGTAGAGTCAGGATGGTATCCTAGGTATTTGTCTACAGCATTGTTGCTGCTTAGAGTTCTGATCTCAAAATTAAAGTGTGTGTTTCAGTGGACTGGGAGCTCCCTGAGGGCCAGAGCCTGCTGACCCAACTCTGGAGGCCGAGCACACGATCAGGTACCTGAGAGTGTGATGACTAACTGATAGCCATATAGACTACAACTGGCTTTGAGGATTTATTGAGTTATTAAAATGATTTAGCTGGAGTGAAGCTCATTAGATAATGAGCATAGCTTTTAGGTGCAGAAGTAGGATAAGCCCTGGATGGAGCTGAGGCTGCTGACCATGGCAGACCAGGCATCACCTGCTCAAGTCTCACATGTCTCCCTCCATCTTCCGAAGGGCCAGGGTCAGTGTCTGGGGGAGACAGGACTGTCTGTCCAGCTGTGCAAGGAGCTACGGGAGCAAACAGAGTTGTCCACTGGTGATAATGATTAATTGATTTCCCACTTCAGCTTCCTTATAAGCCTTGGGAGGTAAAACAGGATTTTTACAATCATTTGTCAGCAGATGAAACTGAGACCCAGGGGGTGGGAGTGACTTGCCAAGGTCAGGAGTATGAGCAAGCCTGGGGCAGATGTGGGACCAGGCCTCTCTTGTCCTGACTCTCACCCAGGCCTCCGCGACCTGCCTCTGTGGGAGGGGTCTTCATGGCTAAGCAGACACAAGTGGTCATCTTCAGCTCCTTGGAGAGCCCCATGGCATCGGGCACACTGGATTCAGTGCCCTTTAGGTTGATCTTCCACTCCTCCAAGGTCATCTTCCACTTTAAGGGTTTTCTCTGCTTCTCACACCAGCAGAGACCCAGGAAGGGGTTTGAAGGTGAGGTTTTGTGCAAGGAGAGCTGGGTTAAGTGGGGACTGCAATGTCTCCTACACACAGGATATAAATGAGAGATGGGTTGGGGGTTGAGGGAGGCTTGAAGGGGTTCTCTTTGCACAGAGACCTCCTTGGGGGCACCAAGAAGGGGGAAGACCTGTCCCGCCCCCTCAGGGAGGCTACGTGTTGTCCTGGATCAGGCAGGCATTCTGGGGCCAAGCACATGAGCACCCTCTTCCACCCTGCTCTGCAAGCAACTTACACCTCTGTACCTCAGTTTTCTCAGTTTGACATGGGCACACTCATAAGGATACCTAGCTCATTGTGTGGTTGAGAGGGTCAAATGAGGTAATGCACTCTGACACCCGGGAAGCATTACATAAGACCATGATTTGCTTTCTCCTGGCCAGGAGCGAGGGAGACATATGGTTTATATAGGGCTTTCCCTCTCCTGGGGGAGGTCCACAGCACAGGGGTCCACAGCTCAGGAGGAAGGGGGGCCAAGCCCACCTCCCTACATGCCTGAGCCGAGAAGGAGAGAGGCCAGGCTCCAAGGAGTCCCCTGCCCAGCCAATCCCCAGTGATAAATCATGAACATGTTTTTAATGATTATTTAAAGCTCTTGGCCGAATGCCCATCCTGGAAGGGCCATCTTAGCCTTTGTCAGGCCGTGGTAGATTGGAGGGAAGCCTGCACATCCCTTATTGAGGGTGGCTCCTTTTATTCCTTTATTTTTATAATAGACTCACTGACACAATATTATTCTTGGCCCCAGCTCAGACCCTCTGAATATGTTCAGAGGCAACAGGCTGGCCTGGCCAGGGTACTGCAAGCTTCCCATCAATGGGGTGGCAGGCACAAAAGCTCAGCGATTTCTTATCCAAGTTTCTGATAGAGTGAGGATAGAGAGAGAGTACGTCTTGCACAGTTTGCAGGCCTGGGTCTGGGCTTCCTCTACTCAGGGTGAGGGGAGAGAGCTGAGGCAAAGGGGGAAAGGTAAGGGGGTGGATGTCCTTCTTGGTTATCTTTTCATTCATTAAGCAGTCCCCACCATGTACAGGACCAGAGGACCAGCTAGAACAATGGTTGTCAAACTGAGCATCAAGGAACCCTAGGGTTCCTGAGATACTCAGAAGGAGTGATGGATGGCTTCTCACGGCTCCTTAGCCCAAACAGCCCTGATTTTATTTTGCTTTGGGCTCCTTTGTAAGGTTTTACTTGAAGAAAGGATTCTGAAAGTTAAAAGAAAAATCTGAGTATCACTGGCTTATACCCTTATTGTATAGAAGGGGAAACTGAGCCCCGAGAGGGGACAGACTTGCCTAAGGTCACACAGATGTTTGCCAAGTGAGGATCCATCTCTTGGCCCTAGTTGTGTGAGGAGCCTGAGCCAGTATGTGAAACAATCAATAAACAATCAGATCCACTGGTCTGGATGCAAGCGTGCAGATGGCGTCATGTGTGAGCATTCTGGCCAGGCGTGTGGGGGATCCCAGATGCCTGCACCCTCAGTTTTCTTCATGGTTTCCAATGGCATCCAATGAGAGCATCACAAGCTCCCCTGTACAACTTCAAGGGTCAGCTTCCAGAAACCTCCATAAGAGGACAAGTCCGCAGTCAAGAACTTTGGAAGAAAACTGGGTAGGGGGAAGTATCTCTCAGACAGGGTCCCTGGAGGAAACACAGCCACCCTCTGGGTGGTTAATGGAGGTGAGGATTGCTTTTTTGTTGGGAGAATATCAAGCTGGTTTTAGAAAGGGCAGAGGAACCAGAGATCAAATTGCCAACATCCATTGGATCATTGAAAAAGCAAGAGAATTTCAGAAAAACATCTATTTCTGCTTTATGACTATGCCAAAGCCTTTGACTGTGGAAAAACTCTGTGATTCTGTGAAAGTGCTGCGTGCAATATGCCAATATATATACATATGTATATAAAACATAAAATTTTCCATCTTAGCCATATTTTGATGGTAATTAAAATTTTTTTAATTGAAGTACAATTGATTGCAGTACAAAATGAAGCAGGTCAAAGTCTAACAGAGTTTTGCCAAGAGAATGCTCTGGTCATAGCAAATACCCTCTTCCCACAAAACAAGAGAGGACTCTACACATGGACATAACCAGGTGGTCAATACCGAAATCAGATTGATTATATTCTTTGCAGCCAAAGATGGAGAAGCTCTATACAGTCAGCAAAAACAAGACCGGGAGCTCACTGTGGCTCAGATCATGAACTCCTTATTGCCAAATTCAGACTTAAATTGAAGAAAGTAGGGAAAGCCACTAGACCATTCAGGTATGACCTAAATCAAATCCCTTATGATTATGCCGTGGAAGTGACAAGTGGATTCAAGGGATTAGAACTGATAGAGTGCCTGAAGAACTATGGATGGAGGTTCGTGACATTGTACAGGAGGCAGTGATCTAGACCATCCCCAAGAAAAAGAAATGCAAAAAGGCAAAATGGTTGTCCGAGGAGGCCTTACAAATAGCTGAGAAAAAAAGATGCAAAAGGCAAAGGAGAAAAGGAAAGATATACCCATCTGAAGGCAGAGTTCCAAAGAATAGCAAAGAGAGGTAAGAAAGCCTTCCTCAGTGATCAGTGCAAAGAAATAGAGGAAAGCAATAGGTCTAGAAAGACTAGAGATCTCTTCAAGAAAATTAGAGATACCAAGGGAACATTTCATACAAAGATGGGCTCGATAAAGGACAGAAATGGTCTGGACCTAACAGAAGCAAAAGATATTAAGAAGAGGTGGCAAGAATACACAGAAGAACTGTACAAAAAAGATCTTCACGACCAAGATAATCATGATGGTGTGATCACTCACCTAGAGCCAGACATCCTGGAATGTGAAGTTAAGTGGGCCTTAGGAAGCATCACTATGAACAAAGAGAGTGGAGGTGATGGAATTCCAGCTGAGCTATTTCAAATCCTAAAAGATGATTCTGTGAAAGTACTGTGCTCAATATACCAGCAAATTTGGAAAACTCAACAGTGGCCACAAGACTGGAAAAGGTCAGTTTTCATTCAAATCCCAAAGAAAGGCAATGCCAAAGAATGCTCCAACTACCACACGATTGCACTCATCTCACATGCTAGTAAAGTAATGCTCAAAATCCTCTAAGCCAGGCTTCAGCAGTACGTGAACCGTGAACTTCCAGATGTTCAAGCTGGTTTTAGAAAAGGCAGAGGAACCAGAGATCAAATTGCCACCATCCACTGGGTCATTGAAAAAGCAAGAGAATTTCAGAAAAACATATATTTCTCCTTTATGACTATGCCAAAGCCTTTGACTGTGGAAAAACTCCTTCACAACAAACTGTGGAAAATTCTGAAAGAGATGGGAACACCAGACCACCTGACCTGCCTCCTGAGAAATCTGTATGCTGGTCAAGAAGCAACACTTAGAATCGGACATGGAACAACAGACTGGTTCCAAATTGGGAAAGGAGTATGTCAAGACTGTGTATTGTCACCCTACTTATTTAAATAATATACAGGGTACATCATGAGAAACGCTGGGCTGGAAGAAGCACAAGCTGGAATCAAGATTGCTGGGAGAAATATCAATAACCTCAGATATGCAGATGACACCACCCTTATGGCAGAAAGTGAAGAGGAACTCAAAAGCCTCTTGATGAAAATGAAAGAGGAGAGTAAAAATGTTGGCTTAAAACTCAACATTCAGAAAACGAAGATCATGGCATCCGGTCCCATCACTTCATGGGAAATAGATGGGGAAACAGTGGAAACAGTGAGAGACTTTATGTTTTTGGGCTCCAAAATCACTGCAGATGGTGACTGCAGCCATGAAAGTAAAAGACGCTTGCTCCGTGAAAGAAAAGTTACAACCAACCTAGACAGCATATTAAAAAGCAGAGTTATTACTTTGTCAACAAAGGTCCATCTAGTCAAAGCTATGGTTTTTCCAGTAGTCACCTATGGATGTGAGAGTTGCACTATAAAGAAAGCTGAGCGCCAAAGAACTGATGCTTTTGAACTGAGCTGTTGGAGAAGACTCTTGAGAGTCCCTTGGACTGCAAAGAGATCCAACCAGTCCATCCTAAAGGAAATCAGTCCTGAATATTCATTAGAAGAACTGATGCTGAAGCTGAAGCTCCAATACTTTGGCCAGCTGATGCAAAGAGCTGACTCACTTGGAAAGACCCTGATGCTGGGAAAGATTGAAGGTGGGAGGAGAAGGGGATGACAGAGGATGAGATGGTTGAATGGCACCACTGACTCAATGGACATGAGTCTGAGTAGGCTCCAGGACCTGGTGATGGACAGGGAGGCCTGGAGTGCTGTAGTCCATGGGGTCACAAAGAGTTGGACATGACTGAGCGACTGAACTGAACTGAACTGATAGTTCATTTACAATATTGTTAATTCCCATTGTACAGCAAAGTGATTTGGTTATACACATATATACATTCCTTTTTTAAAAATATTGTTTTCCATGATGGTTTATTGTAGAATTTTTTAAAATTGGAGGATAATTTGCTCTATCACTGCAGATGGTGACTGCAGTCATGAAATTAAATGACACTTGCTCTTTGAAAGAAAAGCTTTGACAACCCTAGACAACATATTAAAAAGCAAAGACATCACTTTGCTGACAAAGTCCATGTAGTCAAGTTCAGTTCAGTTCAGTCGCTCAGTCGTGTCCGACTCTTTGCGACCCCATGAATCACAGCACGCCAGGCCTCCCTGTTCATCACCATCTCTCGGAGATCACTCAGACTCACATCCATCGAGTCAGTGATGCCATCCAGCCATCTCATCCTCGGTCGTCCCCTTCTTCTCCTGCCCCCAATCCCTCCCAGCATCAGAGTCTTTTCCAATGAGTCAACACTTCGCATGAGGTGGCCAAAGTACTGGAGTTTCAGCTTTAGCATCATTCCTTCCAAAGAAATCCCAGGGTTGATCTCCTTCAGAATGGACTGGTTGGATCTCCTTGCAGTCCAAGGGACTCTCAAGAGTCTTCTCCAACACCACACTTCAAAAGCATCAATTCTTCGGCGATCAGCCTTCTTCACAGTCCAACTCTCACATCCATACATGACCACAGGAAAAACCATAGCCTTGACTAGACGGACCTTAGTCGGCAAAGTAATGTCTCTGCTTTTGAAAATGCTATCTAGGTTGGACATAACTTTTCTTCCAAGGAGTAAGCGTCTTCTAATTTCATGGCTGCAGTCACCATCTGCAGTGATTTTGGAGCCCAAAAAAATAAAGTCTGGCACTGTTTCCACTGTTTCCCCATCTATTCCCCATGAAGTGATGGGACCAGATGCCATGATCTTCGTTTTCTGAATGTTGAGCTTTAAGCCAACTTTTTCACTCTCCTCTTTCACTTTCATCAAGAGGCCTTTTAGCTCCTCTTCACTTTCTGCCATAAGGGTGGTGTCATCTGCATATCTGAGGTTATTGAGATTTCTCCCGGCAATCTTGATTCCAGCTTGTGTTTCTTTGGTTTTTCCAGTAGTACTGTATGGATGTGAGAGTTGGACCATAAAGAGAGCTGAGCACTGAAGAATTGATGCTTTTAAACTGTGGTGTTGGAGAAGACTCTTGAGAATCCCTTGGACTGCAAGGAGATCAAGCCAGTCAATCCTAAAGGAAATCAGTCCTGAGTATTCATTGGAAGGACTGATGCTGAGGCTGAAGCTCCAATACTTTGTCCACTTGATGCAAAGAACTGACTCATTAGAAAAGACCCTGACGCTGGGAAAGATTGAAGGCAGGAGGAGAAGGGAGTGACAGAGGATGAGAGGGTTGGATGGCATCACTGACTCTATGGACATGAGTTTGAGCAAGCTCTGGGAGTTGGTTATGGACAGGGAAGCCTGGTGTGCTGCAGTCCATGGGGTCGCAGAGTTGGACACGACTGAGCGGCTGAACTGCGCTGAATTTGCTTTATAATGTTTTGTTAATTTCTGCTGTACAACAATGTGAATCAGCACCAATTTAGGCATTTTTAAATGTACAGTTCAGTGACATCAGGCTTCCCTGGTGGTTCAGGTGGTAAAGAATCTACCTGCAATGCAGAAGACCTGGGTTGAGAAGATCCCCTGGGGAAGGAAATGGCAACCCACTCCATTATTCTTGTCTGAAGAATTCCATGGACAGAGGAGGCTGAGGGGCTATAGTCCATGCGGTCACAAAGGGTCGGACACGACTGAGTGACTAACACCTTGCACATCAGTGACAGTAAGTGCATTCACACCGTTGCACTTAATATTGTGCTTAATTGTTGTACTATCACCACCATCCATCCCCAGAACTAAACAACAACTCCTTAAACACTAATGCCTCCTCCTGGCAACCCCCATTTACTTTTTGTCTCTTTGCATTTCTCTATTCTATGTAAGGAGGTGAATGGTTTTTTTTTAGAGACTCTTTACAAGGTGTGGATAGGGTTTAGGAGAAGCAGTGAGGCACGGGCCATGGCCTGGGGCTGGTAAATCAAACACTGTTTTCTCTTTGAGAGGTGATGGCTGGAACTACCCTTAGGGGCTCAGGGACAGGGCGGAGGGTGGAGGTAGAGGATCTATGCAAGATGCTGAGCTCAAAGCCTGGGGAAAGCCTCCAAGCTGTTCATAAAGACACTAAAATAAACCGCAGAGGCAGTTTGTATATTGTTGGAGACTGACAATGGGAAGGTGTAATGAGTTCCCATTTCCTGCCCGATGCGCCCTACCCATTTCTCTCACTCAGTGATTTGCTGGCAAATTTGTTTTGCTTTGTGGCAGTTGATTTGCAGGGTGAGAGGTACGCCCCTGCCCCCCAGTGTCGGATACTTCACCCCAATCGCAGCGCCTCTCTCAATTCACAGCAGCAACTTTGCCAACTTCAGCCTGCCCTGTCCTTCACCCTCCCAGAGATGCAGAGACACTGGGATGTTGGCGAAGAACAAGCAGGGTAGAAGAGGTATTTCCTAATTCTCCTCACTTATACTTGGGCTGTGGAGTCTTAGCTATGCCCACATGACTGACTCCTCGCTAAAACCTCTGTACCACCTCTGTATGTGTGTACGCGTATGTATATACGTGTTTCTCCATCACCTCTGAATGTGTGTGTGTATGTATATATGCGTTTTTCTCTCCTCTCTTTCTCCTCTCATTTTCTTCTTCCATCCTTCCATATTGTAGGCTCAGCACATCCATCAGTGAACTCTCCCCCGACCCGGACACTGTGTTGCCCAGTGCCTTCCTGCATCGACCCCTGAGCTGATGGGTGAACTCTGACTTCTTATGTCTGGGGAGAAACCTCAAGAAATCCTAATCTCTTGCACCCCTAACTGGGACACGAGAATGGGGGGTGCTTAGGAGGGAAGCAGTCAGTGTCAGAGGCAGGAATTCCTGTGTTCCATCCCATTCTCGCTTTCTGCTTATGTAAAAAAACTGTTGTTGTGTTGATTACTCTCTGGGAATTTTGCACATATTTATAAACTCACTTAATTATCACAACAATCCTGCCCAGAGGCTTTATTCCCATTTTTCAGAGGAGAACTTTGAGGATTAGAGGTCAAATGACTTATCAAAGGTTGCACAGTTGTCTATCACAGAGACGTGAATGGAGGTAGATCTGTCTCCAAAATGCTTTTCAACCAGTTCAGGAGCTAGTGAGTTTCTGGTCTCTGGAAGCATGTAAGAAGTGTTGGAATTGCCCCGTCATGGAGAGAGCACATCCAGGAGGGGTTTCCTTCCTGTCCTGAGACGCTGACTCTGTGACTAGATTTAGGCTCTGACTTGGATTTCCTCTCATTGACATGTGTCTCTTGGGAAGCAGGAGACACGTGTGGGGCCAGGCACCTCAGTGAGGTCTGGTCACACAGGGAGACAGGCATCCTGGGTTGAAAGGGGCAGGGAGAAGGGGCAGGGAGAAGGGGCAGGAGGGCAGAGTGCTTGGGAACAATAATAGGGGTAATAATTCCCTCTCTTTCCTGTCCTTGCTAGCTGTCCTTGCTTGTTGCCCTGGGCTGATTTTGGAGTCCAAGAAGGGCAAAATTTAAAAATCTGTTTAGTTTTGAACAGAAGTGTCACCAGGATTGCGATGTGCTCTCTATGTATTGCAGAGAAACAAGCCTGGGGCGGGAGCAGAAGAGCTGGCTTTCCTCCTGCTGCTACTGCAGTTTTGTGGTGTGATTTGGGGCAAGTTTCCCCGTGTATTTAATGAGGACTTGGGGAGGCTGATGGCTGAGGACCCTCTGGATGCTGATGCTCAGTCCCCTGGGAGGGAGGCAGGCTTGCATGTGTGTCGAGCTGGGGCTGTACTGAGGGGCTCCATAGCAGGCAGAATGTGGTCAGTGTTGACTCAGTTTCCCCTGCTCTTGCCAGCTCCCAGCTTCCCATTCCAGCTAAGATCCTCAAAAACTGAGATGATAAATGTGTTTTTAAGCTTTTGGGGGGTAACTTGTTATGCAGCAATAAACAACTGAAACACTCACGCATCTGTGATCATATGGCAAAGATGGTCTTACTTACATGCCTGGTGGGTGGCTGGCTGGCTGGCTGATGGCCTGGGATTCTTCATGAGGGGCAGTCTCAGGCTTCCCAGAGCAGTGAGAGAGGCCAAGTCCCAAAATGTAAGTGCTTTTTAAGCCTCTGCTTGCATCACATTTGCTAACAGCCACTGGCCAAAGCAGATCCCTTGGCCAACTCATGTTCAGAGGGTGAGGAAACAGACTCCATCTCCTGAAGGGTGGGGAGGAACTTGTGGCCATTTTTTGAAATTACAGAACATGAAGCTCCTGTACTAAATATCCCTTCCTTCTCCACTTGCTCCCCCTTGAACAGACTCCGCTTTGTAAGACTGAGTCTAAATCAACTCTTACTGAGCATCCGTGATGTGTGGCAGGTGTTTTCACCATCATGGCCTTAATCAATCCCAGACAATAGCCCTTAAAAGGTAACCCACTGTGTGGGTGAGGAACGCAGGTTCAGAAAGGCAAGGTGGTGGCCTGCAAAAAGCTGGTTAACTGGCAGAGCCAGGATCCAGTCCACGTCTAGGAAGTCCAAGTTTGACATTAGTTTTACTTTCTCTGTCAAGATGCCCAGAACTTTCCATTGAACTTGGTCTTTTCAGATGCACACAGGCAAAATATGTGGAGACTTGTCCTGGCTGGGTTCTCCCCAGGAATCCCTGTTCTGGGATGACTGGTCAGGGCCTAAGGTGAAAAGTCTGTCTGGGGCAGGAAGTTTGGGCAAAATGAACAGACTCTAGGGGGCGACAAAGGCCAAGTCGCCTTCTCATTGTTACCTATGCTCCATTCCTTGGAGGAGAGAGATGCTGGCAGTTAGGAGAGAAAACTGTCATCTTTAGGCTTTAAGAAACCATGAGAGGGACAGGAGGAGGGAGGAAAGGAGAGAAAAGAGGAGGAGGAAGAAGGAGGAGGGAGAAGAGAGAGGTAAAAGAAAGTGAAAATTGAGGGAAAATAATAAAAACATATAAAGAGATTGAGGAATAAGACAGAGACCTGGTGAAAAAGAGCAAAAAGAGAGGGGCAGGTAGAAAAATAAACTCCCAAGATGGGGATGGAGAGAAACAGAGACGGAGACAGAGATGCATGGAGAGATAAGGGAAATAGAGAAAGGCCAAAGGAAGAGAGAAAGGAAGTCGGCAGGGTGGTGGAAGAGGGAGGAGGCAGGAGAGGGCAGGAGAAGGCTTTAGTCATGCTGTGTGACCTTGGCCAGGTCAGGTCAGCTCTCTGCGCCTGATAAAAAAGGACTGACTGCAGAAGTAGTGGCGTGAAATGACCTGAGCAAATACTCATGAAGACTTTAGAAACTCTAAAGCACTACACACACCTACGCTGCTCCTAGTGGCAGCATTATCATTCTCATGTTATGGTGGGAGATGCTAGAAAAGAGTCAAAACAGGGGACATGTTTCCCGCCTCTTCTATAGAGGCTTGGTGTCAAGGGAAGACTGGAGCTTCCTGATACTAAGACACTACTGCATATAAGATGCCAGATCGATTTAAGTCCACTTTAGGGTGGTGGGAGAGTTGCCGCATTATAGGTACATAATTAAGAAAAATAACTGAGAGCACATAGTTGTTCCTACAACTGCTCGCTTCTGTTTTTCAGGATCATAGTCAACATTTAAGTGGACACTGGAATTTCTATATGATACACTGTAGATCCCTTTTAGGTCATCAATAATTATGCAGAATGTCATGGTGATGGTGCTGCCTTTTTGCTCATGTAAACAGACTTAATTTTCTTTTTAAAAGATTAACAGTATAGGGACTTCCTTGGTGGTCCAGTGGTTAAGATTTTGCCAAAGGAGGGGGTGCAGGTTAGACTCCTGGCTGGGGAGCTAAGATCCCGCATGCTTTGTGGCCAAAAAGCTAAAACATAAAACAGAAGCAATATTGTAACAAATTCAATAAAGACTTAAAAATGGTCCATGTTAAAAAAAAAATCTTTAAAAAAATGATTAACAGTATAATCTCAAGACATATTGAAGACCACTGGTGTTTCACATGAATTTCTGCTTTGGATAAATACACAGTGCCCCTCCCCTCTCCATGAACTGTGCTGCATATTGTTGGAGGTAAAACAGCTTTTTCTGAGAGTTAACTGGAAGCTTTTGACAGGTAGGTGTTTAGTGTCTACGTTATAGGACTTGATGGATCAATTTGTCAGACCCACCTCACACCACTCAGAAAATGCTCTGATTTATTTGGGAAGACTGGGCAATTTTTATTGCCGGTAACTGCACTGACTGGTGGGTGGCAGGCCATTTCGTGCATAAACAGTAACTTTTAAAAAATCACCATGAAATCTTTTTGAGGACATTTAAAGCAGTATTTAGGGATCCAAATTTAAGTTAATAACCAACTCTTTCATTGTAAAGTACACATCTGAAGTAACACTACATAAACATGTCAACTACCTGACTACTTATTCCTCCTCTTGAAGGCTGACCCATTATTATAACACCACATTCTGATTTCAGAAATTCTAAAGTGTAAAGAAGAACAAATCTAGGAAATGCTAGTGGTTAAGGATAATGGAAATGACCTGATATAGCTTATTGATAAGAGAAAACCAAATGTTTCAAAAATGTCCTGATTATATCTAATATATTAATTCAAAATTGATACTTGGCATACTTCTGCCTCTTTTGAGTGAATGAGATACTATTCCTGCAATACTCAATGCTGCCACTAGGTAGTGATATTGTCTTCGATGGCCTGAGTATCTGAACTTCCTCCATGCGGTCTATCAAGGGTCAGAGACCCCTGGCACTTATCTAGCCAATCACCTCCACCCGCCGCCCCTCCCCCACCACACCCCCACTAAAATAAGTCTGGTTTGAGTTATGGTTCTGGAACTAACTAGCAATGTGGCCTTAGGCAAGTTAGCTTTATCACTGGAGAGGAGGGGGATAAAGGAGTGGCATCCAGGCCTTTGGCATTTTATATTTGTAGAGCACTTCTCATCTTGCCAAGAACCCTCAGGCCATGTCCCTCTAGGTGCCTAGACAACCTGGCATGAGGTTGATGTTTACAGCTGTGAGCTGTGTAGGGCAGGGAGCATAATTTATAACTGGACTAATCCCTTACCTTGGTACATGTATCAATTCGTACTTACACAATAGTAATATCACCTACTGAGTGCCCATCTCGATACCAGTTCTTTTAATCCTCACAGCAACCCATGAGGTCAGTATCATTGTTATGCCCATTTCATAGAGGAGGAAATCCCCAGGGTTGTAGGAAGATTAAATGACTTAATGCATAAAACTTGCTAGCACAGTTCTAGGACACAGTGCTTAGAACTGATAGTGGTTACTATTAGCAGATGAGGGGATCAGGCTCACAAACTGGGGCATATAAAGCAACAACGTACAAGGGGCTGTAGAAGCAGAGAAGAGGAGACAATTGATTCTTCTTGGGAAGGGATCCAGGAAGGTTTTGCTGAGGAGGCAACATGCAAGCTGGATGCGAAAGGACAAGGAAGGATGGCAGAATATGTTTCTTGTTTTCCCAGTTCTGTTTATCTCCTCTTCCTTTTGATAATAGAAATACCCTTCCTAGTGAAGTTGCTTCCTATGGCTGGAATGAGGATGTGGTGTAGATAGATGAGTTGGGCCACGAAGGGATGGCAGAGCAATAAAATAGAAGGAACCTGGGTCCCTAAAGCTCAGCTGTCTCTTTCACCTTGGATCACACACCTATCTCCAAACCATTGCACAAGAGAGACGTGAACTTCTATCTTGTTTGGACCACTGTATTGTTGGTTCTTTTATCTAAAGCCTATTACTTTGTCTGAAGCCTAAATTGTGCAGGTAAAAACAGAGGAATATTTACAAGGCAGAAGAAATAGCATGTGCCAAGACATGAAATATGAAAGAAGTTAGAAAGCTTTAGGAAACTATCTCATAGAGTATTTCTGTGGCTCAAGCAAGGTAAATGTATATAAAGTGCTTCGTACAGTACATTCTAAGTGCTCACTAAGTGAAAGTTGTGTAATGATGTAAACGTACATCTGATGTAAATGACTTCTCAGGGCTTCAGCTGTAAAATAGGAGTAATGTCACCTGTAGGATGATAACAGAGGTCTGGACCTTTCTGTTTTAAGAGGGTATGAATAACATGGAGAAACTGTATTGGGAACAAGATTTAAAAGAAAAACAATTACTAAAGGGTAATGAGTACCCTGCGTTCCCACTGGTTTAAATAATTTAACTAAACAAAACCTCTGATGCTTTCTTATCATTCTGGTTACACCTGTCCTGCTCAGTGGGCCCTAAAAACTTTGAGCAGCTCCTTGAAGGAGTTCTGGATAGCCGGTGCTCCCTACTTTTCACAGGCAGGTTTCTCAGTTCTTTCTCTCCCAGGTAACTCCTTTAATTCACTTCAGAAGACTCTGCACCAACATTACATCTATTGAGACCTACCTTGACCTTCCCTTCTGGGAAGATCTACCTGATTCTCTGCCTCAACATAATAAGCATCTCTATCATGGTTTTATTCCTTTATTATTGGTTCAGCTGCCACTTTCCCCTGCTGGGTTGTGAGCTCTCCCAGGGCAGAGAACATGAGTGTTTCATTTTTGTTTCCTCAACACCCAGCCAGAGTAGGAGCTCCATTCATATTCACTGAATGAATGAGGTGTTCTTGGGTAGATTTGCAGGGTCAGTTGAGGGGATGGATTTAAGGGATGTTAGAAAGTCAGATGTGAAAAAGAGAACAGGTTTCTCATCTACACAATAACATCTGAGCGTTGCTGCTTAGGCATTGCTATTGCTTTCGTGGTATTCTTAAAATGCTGTTTACAGGAGGTGAGAAGTCTGCACGGGGGCAGTCTAAGAGGTGGTTTGGAAAAGGGAGCATTGACTTGGCCGTCAGATCCAGGTTCTAACTATGGCTCTGCACTGACCTGCTGAATAAACTTGGCAAGGGCCTTCACCTCGGGGTTCAGCTTCCTCAGCTGTAAAATGAGGCAATGAAACCTATCTCACAGCAGTGAGAGGAGTAAATAAATGTGTAATAGCAGCTCATAGGTTTTTGTAGGCATGTTAGTGCTATTAATCACATCCCTTAAGTTGCCTTCATCCTTGCCTTCTCCCTGTGAGTTCCAGATTGTATGGTGATCTGTAGTGTGGAGTTTTGAACCAAACTGCGTAGGTTACCTATCATTTCCTAGCCACTGACTTCAACAAATCAGTTCACTTCCCTGGGGTCGTTTCCTCATCGAAAAAATGATAAGCATGGACCTTAAAGAGTTCCTAAAAAGGTGAAATGTGGCTTCCTGGATGGTACCGTGGTGAAGAATCTGCCTGCTAATGCAGGTGGTGCAAGAGACGTGGGTTCAAACTCTGGGTTGGGAAGATCCCCTGGAGGAGGAAATGGCAGCCCACTCCAGTATTCTTGCCTGGAGAATTCCATGGACAGAGGAGCCAGGCGGGCTACCATCCCTGGGGTCGCAAAGAGTTGGACACGACTGAGCGACTGAACTGAACTGAACTGACCACCTTTATCTAATTCTCCCTTCCCCCACATCTGTCTCTTATACACATCTGAAGGCTGTTTCTCAACAGACACCATTTCTGAAGTAGTTTCTTCAGTTGATGGAGGCTGCAGTTCAGCAGGGGCCTCTTCTGCAGGAGCCTCCTCAGTGGGTGGAGATTGAACTTCTTCTGGGGCCTCTCCTGCAGGGGCCTCTTCAGCTGGTGGAGGCTCAGCTTCAGCTGGGGCCTCTTCTTCAGGGGCCTCCTCAGCTGGTGGAGACTGAACCTCTGGGGCCTCTTCCACAGGGGCCTCCTCAGCTGGTGGAGACTGAACCTCTGGGGCCTCTTCTTCAGGGGCCTCCTCAGCTGGTGGAGACTGAACCTCTGGGGCCTCTTCTTCAGGGGCCTCCTCAGCTGGTGGAGACTGAACCTCTGGGGCCTCTTCTTCAGGGGCCTCCTCAGCTGGTGGAGACTGAACCTCTGGGGCCTCTTCTTCAGGGGCCTCCTCAGCTGGTGGAGACTGAACCTCTGGGGCCTCTTCTTCAGGGGCCTCCTCAGCTGGTGGAGACTGAACCTCTGGGGCCTCTTCTTCAGGGGCCTCCTCAGCTGGTGGAGACTGAACCTCTGGGGCCTCTTCTTCAGGGGCCTCCTCAGCTGGTGGAGACTGAACCTCTGGGGCCTCTTCTTCAGGGGCCTCCTCAGCTGGTGGAGACTGAACCTCTGGGGCCTCTTCTTCAGGGGCCTCCTCAGCTGGTGGAGACTGAACCTCTGGGGCCTCTTCTTCAGGGGCCTCCTCAGCTGGTGGAGACTGAACCTCTGGGGCCTCTTCTTCAGGGGCCTCCTCAGCTGGTGGAGACTGAACCTCTGGGGCCTCTTCTTCAGGGGCCTCCTCAGCTGGTGGAGACTGAACCTCTGGGGCCTCTTCTTCAGGGGCCTCCTCAGCTGGTGGAGACTGAACCTCTGGGGCCTCTTCTTCAGGGGCCTCCTCAGCTGGTGGAGACTGAACCTCTGGGGCCTCTTCTTCAGGGGCCTCCTCAGCTGGTGGAGACTGAACCTCTGGGGCCTCTTCTTCAGGGGCCTCCTCAGCTGGTGGAGACTGAACCTCTGGGGCCTCTTCTTCAGGGGCCTCCTCAGCTGGTGGAGACTGAACCTCTGGGGCCTCTTCTTCAGGGGCCTCCTCAGCTGGTGGAGACTGAACCTCTGGGGCCTCTTCTTCAGGGGCCTCCTCAGCTGGTGGAGACTGAACCTCTGGGGCCTCTTCTTCAGGGGCCTCCTCAGCTGGTGGAGACTGAACCTCTGGGGCCTCTTCTTCAGGGGCCTCCTCAGCTGGTGGAGACTGAACCTCTGGGGCCTCTTCTTCAGGGGCCTCCTCAGCTGGTGGAGACTGAACCTCTGGGGCCTCTTCTTCAGGGGCCTCCTCAGCTGGTGGAGACTGAACCTCTGGGGCCTCTTCTTCAGGGGCCTCCTCAGCTGGTGGAGACTGAACCTCTGGGGCCTCTTCTTCAGGGGCCTCCTCAGCTGGTGGAGACTGAACCTCTGGGGCCTCTTCTTCAGGGGCCTCCTCAGCTGGTGGAGACTGAACCTCTGGGGCCTCTTCTTCAGGGGCCTCCTCAGCTGGTGGAGACTGAACCTCTGGGGCCTCTTCTTCAGGGGCCTCCTCAGCTGGTGGAGACTGAACCTCTGGGGCCTCTTCTTCAGGGGCCTCCTCAGCTGGTGGAGACTGAACCTCTGGGGCCTCTTCTTCAGGGGCCTCCTCAGCTGGTGGAGACTGAACCTCTGGGGCCTCTTCTTCAGGGGCCTCCTCAGCTGGTGGAGACTGAACCTCTGGGGCCTCTTCTTCAGGGGCCTCCTCAGCTGGTGGAGACTGAACCTCTGGGGCCTCTTCTTCAGGGGCCTCCTCAGCTGGTGGAGACTGAACCTCTGGGGCCTCTTCTTCAGGGGCCTCCTCAGCTGGTGGAGACTGAACCTCTGGGGCCTCTTCTTCAGGGGCCTCCTCAGCTGGTGGAGACTGAACCTCTGGGGCCTCTTCTTCAGGGGCCTCCTCAGCTGGTGGAGACTGAACCTCTGGGGCCTCTTCTTCAGGGGCCTCCTCAGCTGGTGGAGACTGAACCTCTGGGGCCTCTTCTTCAGGGGCCTCCTCAGCTGGTGGAGACTGAACCTCTGGGGCCTCTTCTTCAGGGGCCTCCTCAGCTGGTGGAGACTGAACCTCTGGGGCCTCTTCTTCAGGGGCCTCCTCAGCTGGTGGAGACTGAACCTCTGGGGCCTCTTCTTCAGGGGCCTCCTCAGCTGGTGGAGACTGAACCTCTGGGGCCTCTTCTTCAGGGGCCTCCTCAGCTGGTGGAGACTGAACCTCTGGGGCCTCTTCTTCAGGGGCCTCCTCAGCTGGTGGAGACTGAACCTCTGGGGCCTCTTCTTCAGGGGCCTCCTCAGCTGGTGGAGACTGAACCTCTGGGGCCTCTTCTTCAGGGGCCTCCTCAGCTGGTGGAGACTGAACCTCTGGGGCCTCTTCTTCAGGGGCCTCCTCAGCTGGTGGAGACTGAACCTCTGGGGCCTCTTCTTCAGGGGCCTCCTCAGCTGGTGGAGACTGAACCTCTGGGGCCTCTTCTTCAGGGGCCTCCTCAGCTGGTGGAGACTGAACCTCTGGGGCCTCTTCTTCAGGGGCCTCCTCAGCTGGTGGAGACTGAACCTCTGGGGCCTCTTCTTCAGGGGCCTCCTCAGCTGGTGGAGACTGAACCTCTGGGGCCTCTTCTTCAGGGGCCTCCTCAGCTGGTGGAGACTGAACCTCTGGGGCCTCTTCTTCAGGGGCCTCCTCAGCTGGTGGAGACTGAACCTCTGGGGCCTCTTCTTCAGGGGCCTCCTCAGCTGGTGGAGACTGAACCTCTGGGGCCTCTTCTTCAGGGGCCTCCTCAGCTGGTGGAGACTGAACCTCTGGGGCCTCTTCTTCAGGGGCCTCCTCAGCTGGTGGAGACTGAACCTCTGGGGCCTCTTCTTCAGGGGCCTCCTCAGCTGGTGGAGACTGAACCTCTGGGGCCTCTTCTTCAGGGGCCTCCTCAGCTGGTGGAGACTGAACCTCTGGGGCCTCTTCTTCAGGGGCCTCCTCAGCTGGTGGAGACTGAACCTCTGGGGCCTCTTCTTCAGGGGCCTCCTCTGTTCTGGAACTAACTAGCAATGTGGCCTTAGGCAAGTTAGCTTTATCACTGGAGAGGAGGGGGATAAAGGAGTGGCATCCAGGCCTTTGGCATTTTATATTTGTAGAGCACTTCTCATCTTGCCAAGAACCCTCAGGCCATGTCCCTCTAGGTGCCTAGACAACCTGGCATGAGGTTGATGTTTACAGCTGTGAGCTGTGTAGGGCAGGGAGCATAATTTATAACTGGACTAATCCCTTACCTTGGTACATGTATCAATTCGTACTTACACAATAGTAATATCACCTACTGAGTGCCCATCTCGATACCAGTTCTTTTAATCCTCACAGCAACCCATGAGGTCAGTATCATTGTTATGCCCATTTCATAGAGGAGGAAATCCCCAGGGTTGTAGGAAGATTAAATGACTTAATGCATAAAACTTGCTAGCACAGTTCTAGGACACAGTGCTTAGAACTGATAGTGGTTACTATTAGCAGATGAGGGGATCAGGCTCACAAACTGGGGCATATAAAGCAACAACGTACAAGGGGCTGTAGAAGCAGAGAAGAGGAGACAATTGATTCTTCTTGGGAAGGGATCCAGGAAGGTTTTGCTGAGGAGGCAACATGCAAGCTGGATGCGAAAGGACAAGGAAGGATGGCAGAATATGTTTCTTGTTTTCCCAGTTCTGTTTATCTCCTCTTCCTTTTGATAATAGAAATACCCTTCCTAGTGAAGTTGCTTCCTATGGCTGGAATGAGGATGTGGTGTAGATAGATGAGTTGGGCCACGAAGGGATGGCAGAGCAATAAAATAGAAGGAACCTGGGTCCCTAAAGCTCAGCTGTCTCTTTCACCTTGGATCACACACCTATCTCCAAACCATTGCACAAGAGAGACGTGAACTTCTATCTTGTTTGGACCACTGTATTGTTGGTTCTTTTATCTAAAGCCTATTACTTTGTCTGAAGCCTAAATTGTGCAGGTAAAAACAGAGGAATATTTACAAGGCAGAAGAAATAGCATGTGCCAAGACATGAAATATGAAAGAAGTTAGAAAGCTTTAGGAAACTATCTCATAGAGTATTTCTGTGGCTCAAGCAAGGTAAATGTATATAAAGTGCTTCGTACAGTACATTCTAAGTGCTCACTAAGTGAAAGTTGTGTAATGATGTAAACGTACATCTGATGTAAATGACTTCTCAGGGCTTCAGCTGTAAAATAGGAGTAATGTCACCTGTAGGATGATAACAGAGGTCTGGACCTTTCTGTTTTAAGAGGGTATGAATAACATGGAGAAACTGTATTGGGAACAAGATTTAAAAGAAAAACAATTACTAAAGGGTAATGAGTACCCTGCGTTCCCACTGGTTTAAATAATTTAACTAAACAAAACCTCTGATGCTTTCTTATCATTCTGGTTACACCTGTCCTGCTCAGTGGGCCCTAAAAACTTTGAGCAGCTCCTTGAAGGAGTTCTGGATAGCCGGTGCTCCCTACTTTTCACAGGCAGGTTTCTCAGTTCTTTCTCTCCCAGGTAACTCCTTTAATTCACTTCAGAAGACTCTGCACCAACATTACATCTATTGAGACCTACCTTGACCTTCCCTTCTGGGAAGATCTACCTGATTCTCTGCCTCAACATAATAAGCATCTCTATCATGGTTTTATTCCTTTATTATTGGTTCAGCTGCCACTTTCCCCTGCTGGGTTGTGAGCTCTCCCAGGGCAGAGAACATGAGTGTTTCATTTTTGTTTCCTCAACACCCAGCCAGAGTAGGAGCTCCATTCATATTCACTGAATGAATGAGGTGTTCTTGGGTAGATTTGCAGGGTCAGTTGAGGGGATGGATTTAAGGGATGTTAGAAAGTCAGATGTGAAAAAGAGAACAGGTTTCTCATCTACACAATAACATCTGAGCGTTGCTGCTTAGGCATTGCTATTGCTTTCGTGGTATTCTTAAAATGCTGTTTACAGGAGGTGAGAAGTCTGCACGGGGGCAGTCTAAGAGGTGGTTTGGAAAAGGGAGCATTGACTTGGCCGTCAGATCCAGGTTCTAACTATGGCTCTGCACTGACCTGCTGAATAAACTTGGCAAGGGCCTTCACCTCGGGGTTCAGCTTCCTCAGCTGTAAAATGAGGCAATGAAACCTATCTCACAGCAGTGAGAGGAGTAAATAAATGTGTAATAGCAGCTCATAGGTTTTTGTAGGCATGTTAGTGCTATTAATCACATCCCTTAAGTTGCCTTCATCCTTGCCTTCTCCCTGTGAGTTCCAGATTGTATGGTGATCTGTAGTGTGGAGTTTTGAACCAAACTGCGTAGGTTACCTATCATTTCCTAGCCACTGACTTCAACAAATCAGTTCACTTCCCTGGGGTCGTTTCCTCATCGAAAAAATGATAAGCATGGACCTTAAAGAGTTCCTAAAAAGGTGAAATGTGGCTTCCTGGATGGTACCGTGGTGAAGAATCTGCCTGCTAATGCAGGTGGTGCAAGAGACGTGGGTTCAAACTCTGGGTTGGGAAGATCCCCTGGAGGAGGAAATGGCAGCCCACTCCAGTATTCTTGCCTGGAGAATTCCATGGACAGAGGAGCCAGGCGGGCTACCATCCCTGGGGTCGCAAAGAGTTGGACACGACTGAGCGACTGAGTGCCCACATACACACACCCAAAGATCAAATAAGCATTATTTTATTTTATTTGCATTTCAAATAGTTCATTATTATCTATTAACATAGTTCATTATATTAATAGTGAATGTATATTAATAGTTCATTATTGTTAATATAATATCTACTATATATATATAACATGATAGTGCCTGGCATGAGGGAACCACTGCCTACGTGTGTGTCAGTATTTTCTCTCCTCGTAGAAGGTAGGAAGCTCCAGGCAGCTGAGAAGATGGGGGGAGGGGTTCAGCAGAGGGTGAGGCCAAATGGGACTCGGGGTCACTGAGGGCAAACTCCCTCCAACAGATCTTACTTCGGAATCTAATGTTGGACTCACATGGAATCTGCTGCTAAAAGCCAATGAAAGAACCAAAGTTCACAATTTTTCTTTTAAGAAACCCAGAGGAATTCCAGGTCACCTCTCCAAAATAATGCTCTGCAACTTCCCCCTTGTGCAGTGCTTCCTGGGCCTCAGGAACAGGCCTGGGGCCCTGAGTACACACTAGCCATGCAGCCTGGGGTGACCTGCTACAGCGCCTCCCTCTGGACCCTCCTGAAGCAGTCAACCATTGCTTTGTTTGTGCTGAGGGAGAAAAACGGCTGAGAACTCCTTAAATGGATAATGCAAATCCCCAGATAATCCCAAATTCCATATTAGCCAGTAATTTTCACTTCCCTCTCTGCAGCTGAACCTTTAACAGAGCTTCCTGAAGGGGGTCGGATTACCTTGCCTGCCTTTTCCAGGCAAGGACATCAGCCTGCACATTCCCTGGCACCAGGTGGGTGCTCAGGAACCATGTGCTGAATGGCTGGCAGGACACGTTCACGGCAGCACTGAATCCTGCAGGTGTCATTGCAGACAGGACTACACCCTCTGATTTCATCTGCACCATAATCCAAGGAGATGGAGATTGTTATCCCGGTTATACAGATAAGGAAACTGGTTCTCAGAGAGGCTAGCAGCCTAGTCACGGCAGTGGCAGGCTCAGAAAACTGTGCAAAGCTTGGAAAATACTGGGCCAGTTAGGGCAGAGGACTTCAGGGATGTCAGAGTGTCAGATGTAAAATAAGAATTTTCTCATCCACAAAATTATCCCGGGACTGCCATTTAGGCATCATTAGAGGGAAAAGAAAAGGCAGTTTGGTAGAATGGAAACTACCCAGTTTAGGAAACAGGAGGCCTGGCCTCCCACCAATCTTGCCCAGGACGCATCTGTGTGACCCTCTTGTGTCTTTACCTCTCTGAGCCTTGGTTTTGGCCATTCCCTTTCCTGTCTACTAGGAACCTGAGTCTTCTAAGTCACTAAGACTAAGTGACTAAGTCTTCTAAGTTTCACGTCACTCTAAGATTCCTAGAGCCCCCAGGGGAAAAAATAGGCTTGGCTCTCTCGGGGCCCAAAGGATGCCTTGCTACCTCCCATTAGCCCGAGATGGCGCTGCCCACCGGCCAGTGTCCCTCCCCTTCCTCTGTATTCCTCGTCTTCCTTCTCCTCCTTTCTCCCCACCCTCCCCTCTCCTTCCCCCGCCGTCCTCCCCTTCTTCCGTACCTCTTCCCCCTTCCTCCCCTCGCTCCTCCTTCCCTCCTTCCCCGATCCGCGGCCGGGGCGCGGGCCGGGCGCGCGCTGGGTGGTCCGGCGGCCGGGGGCGGGCGGTAGCCTGCAGGCGTAATTGGCATGCACGCCGTTGTAGCTGAGACCGCTTAATAAAGCATTACATATCTCACCGCTTCCATATTTCATTACCTCACGCGGAGCCTGTGAGAGGGCCCTAATGGGAGTCAGCTGTGTTTTTACTTTCTGTTGTCGGCCGGGGGACGGGTTTCTCTGCGGATTCTTTGAAATGAAATAATGTGATGCACGCCGCGATAAGGGCCGGCCCTGTAATGAGGCCCAGGCCGCGGGGCGGCTGCTATTGCTCCAGGTGTCGCGTATTTGGGCTCCGAGGACAAGGAGGAGGAGGGGGCGGCGCCGAGGAGGAAGGGGAGGGGAAAACCTGTCTCTTATACACATCTAGATGTGTATAAGAGACAGGCATTATCATTCTCATGTTATGGTGGGAGATGCTAGAAAAGAGTCAAAACAGGGGACATGTTTCCCGCCTCTTCTATAGAGGCTTGGTGTCAAGGGAAGACTGGAGCTTCCTGATACTAAGACACTACTGCATATAAGATGCCAGATCGATTTAAGTCCACTTTAGGGTGGTGGGAGAGTTGCCGCATTATAGGTACATAATTAAGAAAAATAACTGAGAGCACATAGTTGTTCCTACAACTGCTCGCTTCTGTTTTTCAGGATCATAGTCAACATTTAAGTGGACACTGGAATTTCTATATGATACACTGTAGATCCCTTTTAGGTCATCAATAATTATGCAGAATGTCATGGTGATGGTGCTGCCTTTTTGCTCATGTAAACAGACTTAATTTTCTTTTTAAAAGATTAACAGTATAGGGACTTCCTTGGTGGTCCAGTGGTTAAGATTTTGCCAAAGGAGGGGGTGCAGGTTAGACTCCTGGCTGGGGAGCTAAGATCCCGCATGCTTTGTGGCCAAAAAGCTAAAACATAAAACAGAAGCAATATTGTAACAAATTCAATAAAGACTTAAAAATGGTCCATGTTAAAAAAAAAATCTTTAAAAAAATGATTAACAGTATAATCTCAAGACATATTGAAGACCACTGGTGTTTCACATGAATTTCTGCTTTGGATAAATACACAGTGCCCCTCCCCTCTCCATGAACTGTGCTGCATATTGTTGGAGGTAAAACAGCTTTTTCTGAGAGTTAACTGGAAGCTTTTGACAGGTAGGTGTTTAGTGTCTACGTTATA
The DNA here is from genome assembly GCA_006410635.1 of Cephalophus harveyi. Lineage (NCBI taxonomy): Eukaryota > Metazoa > Chordata > Mammalia > Artiodactyla > Bovidae > Cephalophus > Cephalophus harveyi. The sequence continues at coordinate 196,234 of SJYT01070001.1, read as the reverse complement.
GGACTTGATGGATCAATTTGTCAGACCCACCTCACACCACTCAGAAAATGCTCTGATTTATTTGGGAAGACTGGGCAATTTTTATTGCCGGTAACTGCACTGACTGGTGGGTGGCAGGCCATTTCGTGCATAAACAGTAACTTTTAAAAAATCACCATGAAATCTTTTTGAGGACATTTAAAGCAGTATTTAGGGATCCAAATTTAAGTTAATAACCAACTCTTTCATTGTAAAGTACACATCTGAAGTAACACTACATAAACATGTCAACTACCTGACTACTTATTCCTCCTCTTGAAGGCTGACCCATTATTATAACACCACATTCTGATTTCAGAAATTCTAAAGTGTAAAGAAGAACAAATCTAGGAAATGCTAGTGGTTAAGGATAATGGAAATGACCTGATATAGCTTATTGATAAGAGAAAACCAAATGTTTCAAAAATGTCCTGATTATATCTAATATATTAATTCAAAATTGATACTTGGCATACTTCTGCCTCTTTTGAGTGAATGAGATACTATTCCTGCAATACTCAATGCTGCCACTAGGTAGTGATATTGTCTTCGATGGCCTGAGTATCTGAACTTCCTCCATGCGGTCTATCAAGGGTCAGAGACCCCTGGCACTTATCTAGCCAATCACCTCCACCCCCCGCCCCCCCCCCCCCACCCCCCCCCCCCCCCCCCCCCCCCTCCCCCCCCCCCCCCCCCCCCCCAACCTCCCCCTCCACCCTCCCCTCTCCTTCCCCCGCCGTCCTCCCCTTCTTCCGTACCTCTTCCCCCTTCCTCCCCTCGCTCCTCCTTCCCTCCTTCCCCGAGCCGCGGCCGGGGCGCGGGCCGGGCGCGCGCTGGGTGGTCCGGCGGCCGGGGGCGGGCGGTAGCCTGCAGGCGTAATTGGCATGCACGCCGTTGTAGCTGAGACCGCTTAATAAAGCATTACATATCTCACCGCTTCCATATTTCATTACCTCACGCGGAGCCTGTGAGAGGGCCCTAATGGGAGTCAGCTGTGTTTTTACTTTCTGTTGTCGGCCGGGGGACGGGTTTCTCTGCGGATTCTTTGAAATGAAATAATGTGATGCACGCCGCGATAAGGGCCGGCCCTGTAATGAGGCCCAGGCCGCGGGGCGGCTGCTATTGCTCCAGGTGTCGCGTATTTGGGCTCCGAGGACAAGGAGGAGGAGGGGGCGGCGCCGAGGAGGAAGGGGAGGGGAAAACGGGGGGCGGGTGGGGTGGGGAAGGAGAGGAAGGGAGGAGGGAGGAGAGGGCAGGGGGTTGAGGGCAGTGGGGCTGGGGCCCCACTGGCGGAAGCCAGTGAAGGCGGAGACAGGAGCGGGATGTGGCCAACGGACTGATTCTGGGAGAGAGAGCGTGCTCGGGGCCCGCGTTCAAATCCTGACTGGCTTTTGGCCGTCAGTGCGAAACAGTCTTTTGCCCCATAATGCTCATCTCACAGTGTTGTGCTGACACAAATGAAAGGGATTTGTAAATTGCAAAGGGCAGTCTCACTTGGAAAAAGTGGAGTCGTTTATTGAGAAAGGATCTGATGCCCTTTGAGCAGTTCCTCTGGGCATGGCACCTGCCAACCATTTCAGCAGTCTTGCTTGCTAAATCCTGGTACCTCCCCTTCACGGAGGAGGAGACTGAGGGTCAGAGAGGTTAGGGACTGTCTCCAAGGCACCTCGTAAGAGGCTGGGGGCAGGAGCCAGAGGAGACAGGAAGAAAGGAGGAAGGAGATAAAGCTGGAAGAAAGCTGGGCAACTGCCGTATGATTTCTCTCAGCCCCTCCCCGCCCAGGGACCAGGGCTTTCTCCTCCATCCTGTCCTGTGGGTCTCCTTGCTGGGCCTGAGGCCTTTGCTTTCCTCACTGGGAGGGAGAGGAGGATGGGCAGGCTTATGGGAAGGGGACCCGGGTGGAGAGCTTTGTAGCTGGGGCAGCAGCTGGTGTGATGGGTGGGGCCTCAGGAAGCCCCTCTGTTCTGAGTTCTCTCCTCCGTTGAAAATCCCGTAACTACAGTCCTTTGAGTTAAAGATGGCTCTTTGTGCTTTGTCAGCCAGGTTTAAAGTCATCAAAACTGTCTGGTTCTTCTAGGTCCACTCTCTTCAACTCCGTTTTCTCCTCTAGAAAGTGAAGGCTCTTTGAAGAGCCTCCTTGGTGTCTCTCCCACCCAGCAACTTCTTCCTGTCCCTCCTGGCATGGCCCTCAGTTTACTTGCACCTGGGTTAAGCCCACAGCCTGGCCTCTTGCCCTGTAGGACTCTTCCTAAAATGCTGATCCAATGCTGCTGCTGCCTGGCAGGGCTCCCTACTTCGTCAAGAGCTTCCCTGACATGCCCCATACGTCCTCCCCTCCCTGATCTTGAAGACCTGCCTCAACCTCTCAGCTCCCTGTCTGCCGCACTCCAGCACAGCCCCTGACAGACCAGGTGACTTGTCTTCTTCCACGTTCATCAGTGACACCTGGGCACTTGCTCATGCTGTCCCTCTGCTCAGTATGCCCTTCCCACCTGGACCCACCTTCGCAGTCCCGCTCACTCTCCAAGCAAGGCTCAGCACAATGGCTGGGCATTCCAGGAAGGCTTCTCCCCAAGAGCTCCCTCTGCCCTCTGCTTCCAAGCTGGTGTGATCTCTTCCTTCCTGAGCCTGTATTTTCCCGTATGTATGATGATGGGCTGGGGCCTGATCCCTGGGCCTTATGGTCTCATGAGTTGATCCTTACTGGGTGGTGAAAAGACAGTGATAGTGGCTCAGTTGTGTCCAACTCTTTGCGACCCCATGAACTGTAGCCTGCCAGGGTCCTCTGTTCATGAGGTGCTCCAGGCAAGAGTACTGGAGTGGGTATCGTTCCCTTCTCCAGGGGATCTTCCCAACCCAGGGATCGAACCCAGGTCTCCTGCATTGCAGGCAGATTCCTTACCAGCTGAGCTACCTATTGGGTGGTAGTTTCTTCTTAAAGACAGCTTGAGTGTGTTGATGTGTTGGATGATGATAACAGTATTTTGTGTGTCTACTACATGCTGGGCACTTTGTATGCAATAGGTACCTGCTTTGCTCAGGGTCCTGCAACAGCAAATGGAAAAGCTGGGGTCTGAAGCCAAGTCTCTCTGATCCCTGAACATGTGTACACTTGCACATATGGATGTGTCTGTGTACATGTAAAACAATGGCATACAGTATTGGTGGAGCACTTTAACTTTCTCAAAAGTTTCTTACCTCCAAGAGGGAGCCCTTGGAGGCAGCTAGGGAAGGGACAAGAGGGATATACAGATACACAGAGATGGGGCAACTGCCTGAGTTACACAGCTGTTGGGAGGAGACCCAGGGAGCAGGAGGCCTGCCCTGGCCCGGGGAACTGACCTGGACCCTCTCGGGGACAGGATTCTTCAAGCTCTGACTTCAACTTGACTTTGCCAGTATTGTTTCCCAAATGTTTCTGTACATCCCACCTTTCTGCATACAGAGCTTGCTTTAGAGCCTTTGCTTGAGCTGGTCTCCCCATCTGGAAAGCTTTTCCCTGGTGCCTGCCTGTGGACATTTTATTCATCCTTCAAAACCTGGATTATATCTCTCCTCTCCACAGAAAGAGAGAGATTATATCTCTCCTCTCCGCTGGAATCTCTAGGCAGGACCATCTCTCTGTGTGTGTGTCTGTTCCAGGCTGTGTACACACTTCTCTGGCCCAACTTATGGTCTCTAAGCTCAGAGCTTCTTCGTTTCAGGACCCTGAGTTCTTAGGTCAGGGGTTGAGCCCCACTCTTGATCAAGAGAGAACCAGCTGGGAATGAACACAGAGGATAGGCTGTGAATGCCTGGCTAAGCAGAGTGTGTTTTGAGGATGGCTGAGAACGTCTGCAAGTTTCCACTCATAGAAAACGCTTGATAAATGGCAGCTCATGATATTGTCATGATTTATGCCTGGGCTCTTGCTTTGGGTCAGGTTTTATGTCACAATCTGTATTTTATTTAAATCTCACAGCATCTTGATGAGACTGCTGTTATAACCCCATTTTACCAACAAGAAAACCGAGGCTCAGTCAATCTAAATAACTTACCCAAGACTATAGAGCTAACCAGGGGCAGAGCCAGGGCTCACGTCCAGTTCTGAGTGCCTTCCCTTCCGTCCTTTCTGCTAGCCTCACACACACCGTATTGTGAGCTGCTTGAGTTCTCTGTGCCTGTCAGACAGGCTGCTCTCCTGATTAACATGCAAATGGTTTTTGGAGAGAGGGCTTAAGTGTAGTTGGTCCCAGCCAGCCACAACTGAGATTTGCAACCCAAGCTCCAGTCCTCACCAAGGGCTCTGCTATCAGGTTTTCATCTCTAGAGTGATTGACGGGTATTTTTTTCCTTCCATGACCCAGAACGCCAGGCCTCCAATACTACTGAAATGTTTGCACAATCTTGAAGCATTTATTTAAAAGTTGCTTTTCCCCAAAGGGCCCGGCCTCAGCCAGATCCTGAGCCAGATCCAAAAAAACAAACAAATCCTATCTTTACAAGCTCCTCAGCTGGGCTGCGTGGGGAGGGTGGGGGCGGGGGTCCCCTGGGTCCTACCTTTCCCTTGGCTGGCTGACAGACCCGCCTCGGGGGCACGGAGCCCGCTCTGGCCTGTTTATAGCCCTTTCCAATTCACAGGCCAAACAGGAAAGGGTGGGGACTTGGGGAGAGGTCGAATGTCAGAAATTACAAATAACACAGTTGCTCCTCCAAGCAATAGGAGGTAGAGATGTGATGGGAACGTGACTGGGTGGCTTTTTGCATGTTCATAGGGCCAGAATGAGATCCTGCCCGCACTTTGTAGGTCCCAGCTCCAAGTGCTCAGCTCCCCAGCTCCACTCTGTCCCAGCATCATGATCAGGGCAGGGTCCTGAGTGGGTGTCAGAGGACCTCAGTGGTCTGCCTGGCTGGGTCTGCATCACGGCGGGCTTGGAAGAGCCCCCTTTTCTCTGGCTTCCACCATCCTGGGATCACATCTGGGATCAGAGGTGGCTGATCTGCAGCCCTGTACTCTCTGCTGCTTAATACTACCCATTTGAGACTTTTCTCCTGGGCAGAGCAAGGGGAAGAGGATGGAGCCCCCATTTACAGAGGGCATTTTATGTGCCTGGCACTAGGCGTGGCACTTTTTGGAGATGGTCTCATTTACTCGTCACAGCTACCATGAGAGGTCTTTGCTGTTAACCCTTTCTGCAGGTGAGAACTCCAGGCCAGGATTGGAAAGCTAGGTCTGTCTCTGGCTCCCTCCTTTCAGCTCCTGGTACCTCCTGGCAGAGCACTGGCACCAGGCTGGGTGGCAGGTGTTGTTTGTGCAGAGTGTGGTGGGGCGGCCTTTGTGTGTCCTGTGATGGGACCAAGGGGGCGGTAGTACTCTGCAGAAGGGCACACTGAGGTCTGGGGGAGTGGCGTCTCTCACCCAACTTCTCATCGTCATAGAGGGGCCCTCTGGCCACAGATGGTTACACTGAGGTCCATGACTGGGAGGGCTTGAGTCAAGCCGCTGAGGTTCTGTCAAAGAAGTGGGGCTCAATTTTGGTTGTTTTTTCCAAAGCCCCCCTAATGTGTAGTCCTCAGGGTGCCCAGTGGATATTAACCACCCTGAGGTTGGCTCTGTGCTGCTGACTGGAAAAAAAACAACTCTTTAGTGGCCTCCATGCACACCTCCTTGCTATAGCCAATGCCCACTACTTAAGCTTTGGGCCATTTCTCACGTAGACCGGGCATTCCTATATTTCTGGTTCTGCTTTCTAGAATATTTCGTGTCTCATCCTGGTCAAGTGACTTCAGTTTTCTCATCTTCAAAAGGGGGATCTTATGCAGGAGTGGATGTCAGAGTGCTTTGTGACCACAAGTCCAGGCTAATGTCCGAGGGCTCGCAGTCACTAATGCTGTTTTCAGTATGCTCTTCCAAGTCTGACCAGGAACTGCTGTTGAATGACTGCTGAATTGATTGGCTTCTTCTCACTCCAGTCAGCTGCTCTGTGAGCAGTTTGTGCCTGAGTTTAGTCCTGAAAGATGCTCTGGAACAGTTATGGGCACAGACTGGGTACTCTGGGAAGAGGAAAAACAAAGAAATATTTTGCTATTGTTTCCCTATAGCTGGTCCCCAAACTGTGAACATGTGCCATGGGGGCATGCTGGAGGAGTGGAATGAGCAGGCCAGGCTCCACCTCTCCCCGGCTGGGAACTCTGAAGTGGGACCATTCTGATTTCTCCTTGTATCTGCAGAGTCCAGCACAGAGCCTGAGACTGAAGGGGCATCCACTAGATATGTGTTTACAAATGAACAGAAACTCGGGCTAGTTAGTTCAGAGCCTTAGTTTCCACATCTTCAAAGTAGGGATAATATTCTGACTTAACTCATAAGTTCATTGTAAGGATTAAGAATAACAATCCATAAAAAGTGCTTAGGATATTGACTTGTGATCCTAAGGATCTCATGTGCATGGAGAAGGCAATTGCTTTGTTCAGTATTACTCAGCTAGAAAGTGCAGATCTAGGAATAGAACTCAGGGTTAATTGATTCCAGAATCTGAGATATTGGCCACTGTTGTGTATCACCTGAGGTAGAAATTACTGGTTGACCCGCAGCACCCTTTCTTTCCCTATTTCCAATGAATAGAACCTCCAAGTTTTAGTTGAGCACATGGCCAGCTAGCATAGACTACATTTTCCAGTCTCCCTTGCAGAGACTGGGTTGTGTGATCAAGTTCTGGTCAGTTAATTGCAGTTACATGTGGAAGTTACCAAGAAGTGTCCTGAAAAGGGGGGACATGTGCATCCCCTGCCCTTCCTCCTCTTTGATGCTTGGGATTGTGACCTAACAGCTGTAGCACCCTCCATGAGGCATCTCAGATTATGAAGTGACAGAGAGAACAAAGCCATACATGATGGAAGAAAGGAACCCGGGTCCCTGACAATATAGGAGTCATCACAGCAGCCTGTTCTGTAAGTCAGAGAAACACTACTCTGTTTCAGCCACCATTATTTTGGGTATGAAGATAATCCTAACTAATGCTTCTCCATAGTAGACCATCAATAACTGTGCCTTACCATCACATCGATCAGACTGCGGCATTTAAAAATTTTTTGTCTGTCTTTGTCACAAGATTAAACTCTGAGATGACAGGGACCCTGGTTTCTCTCTGCTGGATCCCTACTGACTGGTTCCCTGCCAGGCACCCAGCAGATCTGGTGGTTTCTATCATGTCAGCTCAGCTAAGCTGGAACCCTGTTTCCCAGAATGCCTTTCCCTCCATAGTTCTAGGTTAGCAAGGGTTGCTTGCAGAAGTCTTTTGCTTGAGATCTGGATTGTGGCAGGGAAGCGGTAGCCGTGCTCCTTTCATGCTGGGAGATCAGGGATGGGCCTGAGGTCATGTTCTTTGTCATGTCTCTGCTGGCTCACCCGTTGACGTGCGGCCACAGCCCGGGCCCTGACCTCTTACTGCATCTCTTCCTTCACCTTCCCTGAGTTCTGGCCCTAGTATGTATGCAGCTCCATAACAAAGGGGACCAGATTCTCCCAGAGAACATCCGGTCATCAAAGTTAGAGGCTTAGAGTGGTGAGAAGCCTTGTGGTTCCAGTTTGTCCTTCCCTCTGTACATTATCTTCTCTTCCTCACTGCCTGGCCTATGGACTTTTAAGACCAGACATGGAAGCCTGCAGAATATCTCATTCCCACTGTTGCATAAGATCAAATCCCTGTAATAAACCCATCATTCTACATATCATCTGGTGGTTCCACTTCTCTGAGCAAATCCTGATTGACCCAGAGATATTCTCTGAATACTTAGAAAGAGCTTACACAATTGGCCCTCTGGTAAGTGGTAACTGCCAGTGGGCATCTAATTCTACCTGCCTGGAGGCTGGAACAGGTGGGAGAAGGACTTGGGGTCTATCTCTAAGACAATAAGTTTCCCAGTCCTTGTGGATACATCATGTCCAAGTGGAGTTAGAAGGGGCAGAGAACTGTTGAGAGCTGGCAGATAATGTAAGAGGGGATTTGGGGTAATTTCTTGGGAGGCCTGGATGCTGGTCCCAGTCACCAGACAATACTTACCTCTGTCCTGGAATGGGGACCTAAGGTCTCAGGAACCTTTCGTTTTTCTGATCAGCCTTTTCACAATAGACAGGGAGGAATACCTAAGGTCAATACCCCGACTCTTCCATCTCCTTTTCACTTAGAGGACTCAAGATGTTGGTGGTTCCTTTTGATGCTAGAGAACCCTCTACCCGCTCTTTGTCAGGCTCACGATAAAAGTCAAACCTCTTAAATCTGTGCAAGACTCTCTGTGACCTGATTACTGCCAACTGGAGTTCTCCTAGAGCCCAGCCTGTATAATAATGTACCTCATCTGGCCTTTACCTCAGTGAAATTGAATGAGTCAAGATTTTCAGGTCTGTGCACCTATAATTTATTGTCTGGGTCATCAAGAGCCTCAGTTTTTTTAAACTGATGTTTTTTTTTTCCAGTCAGAAGATTCTTCCTGGAGGTGGGGCAATCGAGTTCCAAAGTTTATTTTCCTTAAAGGAGAGACGCTGTTTGTCCATTCATTCATCCATCCATCCATCCATGTAACTACTTACCATCTATCCATTCATCCAACCACTTATCTATCTTTCCAGAATGCTCTGATTCTACTCTGGACCAGGTCCTGTGCTGAGAGCTAAGGATCCAGGGATGAATCAGATATATTCCCTGCTCTCCCAACAGCCCACAAGAGGATAGACAGGGATTGAACCCGGGTCTCTGGCATTGTAGACAGACGCTTAACCATCTGAGCCACCAGGGAAGTCCAAGTCATGAGATGATGCAAATAGCCCATAAAGCAATAAACATCTGAGTGCCATCTTGAGAACACTTAGGAGTTGTAGGAGCACAGAGGAAGCCTTCTGAGTCCCGAGCCATGGGATTCAGAGAAGGCTTCCTGGAAGAGAGGACACCAAAACTGGCCTTCAAGGACAAGACGGCCTTAGCTAGTCAGAGAAAGAATGGAAGTCATGCAGAAGGAAGAGCATGTGCAAAGGTCAACTGTGTGCAGTAGGGGTGGTGGAGGAGGGTAGGAGAGAGGTCAGAGCTACAACCAATCCAGATCTCTGAATCTGTTCCAGGTTCTTCTGGAAAAAGTGGGCAGCTGACAGGGAGGAGATGCAGATGGAGGCCCCACAGAGCTAGTGTGGCCAATATTTGGCAACTGAAACCAGATGTGAGTGAGTGCTCACAAAGGCTGGGGTCCCTGGGCAAGAGGGCTGAGGAGGTTCAGTGTCAGGCCATCCCACCAGTCAGATGTGCATGAAGCATGAACTGTAGAGACAGGCAGATGGGCCAACTCTTGACTCTCTGCAGACAAGTAACCTTGGACGGATCTCTTTTCTGAGCTTCATTTTCCCATGACTGGTTGGGGTTATATCCTTAACCCATAGGGCTGCTGACACTCAATATACATTGCTTTTCTTCCTTTCCTTTTCCTTTCAAGATGACTCCACACTGTACTTTTCCAGTTGAGCACCAGGCAGATCCCCTTTGGTGCTCAGACTGATTTTCCCCAGTTCATCTTGGTCAGAATGCTTGCCTCAAATACAGCTTTGAATGTGTCATCTGTTCCTCAAGGGTATTTTGGAGCTCCTCAGTCACACTGCTTGTGGAATAAAACATAAATTTCTTAGTAGGTCACTACAGAAATCCCAGACTTCTTGATAATCTGTCTCCTCTCCATCCATCCATCCATCCATCCGTCTGTCCATCCATCTCTTCATCCAGCCACTTATTCACTCTGTAAACACCCATTTCTTGTCTTGCCCTCCTCTACTTATTTTTTCTCCTTATGCTCAGTTTCTGAAAATGGTATCATGGTATCATGCCTGTGTAGACAGGTTCTTGCCCCTGTCCAAGGGGTGGGGGCTATTGATCCCTTTCTTTGCTTCTCACTTCATACTTTTTCTTCAAGGCCAAACTCAAAGGTAACTTCCTCCATGAAGTCTCCTAGCCGCCAGTGGTCCTCTCTCTGGGCTTCCACTTCCAATAGCTTGTCTTTTTATGGGATGCATATTCATATCACTGTTTCTGGGTGTCTGTTACCCACTGGCTTGCACCCCTACCTCAACCCTCTATATACAGTTGTTTAGGTTGCACACTGCACAAGAACACCAGGGAGCTGCCTCTGCCCAGAGGAAAGAGTGCTTTTTTTCCCTTTCTAATTCATACCAAGGCACCAACTCCAAGTGATAGGGTCAAGTGGCTGAACCCACCTGGAGGGGACACATTTTTCCATTTTCAACACAGGAGTTATTAGAGCTAGTGGTGGCCCTGTCCTGATTCTAAGTTCTTGGAGGTCAGAACCATGTTGGGTTCATCCCTGTTCCCTCAGCTCCTAGCACACCAGCACCAGAGACCTCTGTGAATGGTCTTGAGAAGAAAGAAGGAGAGAAGGAAGGAGAAAGGAGAAGGCTATCAGTAGCAAATTTTATTTCTTTGGCCTCAGAGGGACAGGACTCATGCTTACCTCGCTGAGAGAGGAGGCTTCTGGGCTGACACAGTGGAGGCGGCAGGTTTGTTTGGAAATTCCCCAGTAAGTGGAGTTCTTGGGCCCGTCACCCAGGGACACAAGAGCTTGTTGGGGGACCTGCAGACCAGGGCTCCTCCAAATATTGTTTTAAACTGATTGATACCATGCCAGGCAGGGAAGGGGCGGGCATTTTTCATACATGAAAAACAATACATTCTAGGGCCAAAGTGAAATTATTTTACATTTATACAATCACAGGCAGGGAGACAAAGACGATGTGTGAGGACGTTTAAACCCTCAAAATCATTAGTCACTGTCCCGGCGGGCTACACAAATGAATGATCAATGCACAGAAAAACAAGACCCTCCGAGGTGTTTGCCCAAGACCACTTATGTGTCAAACAGACTTATTAGATGTGAAGGGAATGATTATTTGTACAAAGTGAAATGAACATGTGCAATAATATTGTAAAATGTTTATTAGTCTAGAGTGTGCTGAATGTTCCTAAAATATATCAGGTTCTCAGCTTGCATTTAATGTACTGTTATAAATGATATCACATCCTTCCAAGCCGATTTTCCGCTTAACGCTAAGCTTCTTTGCTGGGGAAATCGTGTTTTCAGATCTCAAGTATGAAAACACTGTGTGGTTAAACTCTTCCAACTACTCCCCACCCCCAACCCAATCAGTTCCCTCGCTGTGAAACTTGTCCTGGGTCTGGCTGGGAGGGATGGGACAGTTGGTCAGGCCAGATGTCAGCTGAAAAAGGAAAAGGGGGTGAGTGAGCTGTCATGGCTGGAACAATGCCAGAGACTCAGATTTCGGGATCTGCTCACTGAGCCCCTGCTGTATGACCTTGGGAAAGTCCCTTTCCGTCTCTGGGCTCCCATCGTCTCAATCAGAAAATGAGAATAATATCTAAAGAGACTTCCAGAACTAAACATTTGCATGTTCTAAATCCCCTGCTTGTTGAGTTATGAGTCTAGAAGGCCAAACGAGACATGGAAGTGAATAAATAAAGAGCTATAGAAAAATTGTTAGTTTTTCTCTGATGTTGGCAAACTTCTACTCATCCTTCAAAGCCCTGCCCAAATGTCCCTCCTCTGACCCTGAAGAAGTCTATCAGTATGTCTTTTTTGCTCTTAACAGCACCTTATCCATGTGTTCTCTATTGACTTCTCGCCTCATCAGCTGGGGGTGTCTCCATGTCTCTGCCACGCAGGCCAGGCATAGAGTCAGTGCTCAGGGAATGATTAGTAGATGCCAGACAAGGAGGAGCAGAGCTGGTGTGGCCTTGAGAGGTTATCCATCACCCGCCCTGCATTTTAAAGTAGGAGTTTCAGCCCTGAGTAGGGGGGTATTGGCCCAGTGTGTCCCTCAGCACTGTCAGAATTCTAGGGAGGGAGAGGGGCTGCACAGCCTTTCTGGAGAAGAATCAGGTGGAACATTTCCTACAACTGTCACCTCCCCACCTGCTGTGGACTGCATGTCTGCACTCTCCCAGATCATGTGCTGAAAGCTAATGCCCAGGGGGATGGTATTAAAGGTGGGGCCTTTGGGATGTGATGAGGTCGTGAGGGTGGAGCCCTCACATTGGGATTAGTGCCCTTCTAAGACTGATTGATACCATAAGAGCTGGTTTCCCCACCCCATCCCCACCAGGTGAAGACACGGGGAGAAGGTCCTGCCTGTAAGTCAGGAAGAGGGTACTTGCCGAATCTGGTCAGGCAGGCACCCTGATCTTGGACGTCCCAGTCTCCAGAACTGTGAAAGATACATTTCTGTTGTTTCAGCTCCCCAGTCTGTGGCAATTTAGTATAGCAGCCCAGGCTGACAAGAGGCCCCAAGAATGGGGGGCCCAGAGGAGCCCCCACAAGGAACTGGAGGCCTCTGTACTTGACCGGCTGATGGGGGCAGAGGTGTAGGGGAGAGTGTGAGGTGAGTTTCCCGGCACAGGCACAGGCCTGTGGGATGCAAGAGGCCAATTAGCACCCTTATTTTGAAGGCTCAGAAAGGCTGTCCTTCTTGCCTAGGGTCACGCAGCAAGTGGACAGCCCAAAACCTGTGTCTTGGCTAGAGCCTATGCCTTCCATCAGAAAGCAGCCCAGCTGTATCAGCCTTACCCTCCATCCCTCCCCAGCCCAGGATTCCTTCAGATCTTCCAGTCTCCACCTGGTGTTAGAGGTCACCAGGGACCTGCTTGTTGCTGTCAGATGGTGGTGTCTAGAGGGTGAAGCCAGGTCTCTGCATCTACCTCAGTGGACAGGTGGGGCATGGTCTGGGCCTGGCACAGGAGGCTGAGCGGGGCCGGGTTTGTTGAACCTGTGAAGGCTGAGAGAAGGGGAGCGGAGGACGGAAGGAGTAAGTGAGTGAGTGCATGACTGCGTGCGGGCATCTCCTGAATGAGAGGATGACCTTCCCATGCCATTGCCAGCTGAGCTCCTGAAAGAGTAGCCAGCCCCACCATGCTCCTGCTGATTCCCTCCAGTGGCCTCCCACTGCAGGCAGAATAAATCCCAGTTCGTTACCACAGCCCAGACACACTGGCTGACTCTGACCACTGTGCTGATCTGCGCACCCCTCCAGATGCTCTCTGCTCCTGCGGCTCACTGACCTGTGTGCAGTCCATCAGTGCTTCCCTTACTGTCTGGTCTCCAGCTGGCTTGGTCCCTGGAAGGCACCCACAGGAGATCAGATGGAGTGAGCAGAGTGGGGTCTGGGTGTTTATTCCCGCGGCTGTCTCCCTGCAAGTGTCCTGGGCTGGTTGTGTGCCTGACTGGAGGCCATCCCTTGTCTCAGGGGCCTGCCTCTAAGTTCCAGCAGCACTGCCCCTTCCTCGTAGGGTGGTGACATCTCTGCTGCTCCTGGCCCCAGCTTCTGCTCTGCTCCTGTGTTTCCCTATATCCTCTCCTTTCATGGTAACTTCTCTGCAAAGAAAATCTCCTTGAATCCTGCTCCCCCACTTTTATGAATATTTATGTACTTGGTTGCGCAGGGCCTTAGTCGCGACCCTCGGGGTCTTGTAGTTGCAGCATGTGGGATCTAGTTCCCTGACCAGGCCCCCTGCACTGAGACCGTGGAGTCTTAGCCAGTGGACCACCAGAGAAGTCCCTGAATCATTTTGTGTGTGCTACCTATTTCCCGTTGGGATGCTAATGGATGCAGCTCCCGTCTCAGGGCCTCCCCTCTTGCGGTTCCCACTGCCTCGTATGTTCTTCCCCCAGGTTTTTACATGAGCAACTACAGTACTTTTCTGACTGGTACCTTCTCAGAGAAGCTTTCCTGGAGAGGGTCTCTTCCAGCCGTAGGGGCCTCCTCATCCTGGTCAACTTCAATCCCTTTACCTGGAATACTTTTCTTCATTGAACTCACAGTGCTTGAAATGTTTGTCTGGCCTTCTCCTCTGGAATGGAAGCTCAGAGAGCAGAGGCTTTAGCTGCTTTGTTTCTTTCTGTGTCCCCTGAGCCTCAGACAATGCCTAGCACATAGTAGGTGCTTATTACAAATGTTTACTGAGTATATAAATGAAATGGATTTAATGTTCAAATCAGTGAGTAGCATGCATGGATTGGCAAGTAAATAATCTGAATTTGAAGATGAATGAATTGGGCAAATGTGTGACGAATGAATCGATGTGCAGACATGTGAGGGAAGGAAGGAAGGAGTCAGTGAATGATACAAGAATGAATGAGTGGATTTGTTTGGGGAGTCAGTGAGGAACCCAGTGTTTCTGTCCCCTTGGCAGCAGGACAGTGGCATTTTGGAATCCAGGAGGCGAGGTGGAGTCCTAGATATGTGTGTGTATGGGGTGGAGCTCTGTGGGGGACAGACCCCATCTTCCTGATGAAGGTCAGCGTGGGTGACCTCCTGTGCCCCATGAGCAGTGCCTGCCAGTTTTCATTTGGGGCCCTTGCTTCCCTGCCTCAAAGTGGCTCCTTTTTCCATGTCAGACCTTCTCATGGAGATAGGATCTTTAAAAAAATTCTATTATTTTATTTTAAAAATATTTATTTATTTTTGCCATACTGCACAGCACGCAGGATCTTAGATCCCCAACCAGGAATCATACTCGTGCCCCTTGCAGTGAAAACACGATTCTGAACCACTGTGCTGCCAGGGAAGTCCTGGAGATAGGGTCTCTATAGATGTAACTCAGTGAAAACGAAGTCTTCAGAGTGGGTCCTAATTCAACATGACTGACACCCTTGTAAGAGGGAAACTTGCAGATAGGTACACACACACACACACACACATACACACACACTGAATGTCACGTGAAGGGGAAGGTGGAAATGGAGGATTGGCTTCTAAAACGGTTCCTTACAGGTTCCAATGGTCGTCTGGGGGTCTTCGGTCCTCTCTCCGTACCTTGTGTAAGAATGAGTCGGAAGCCTTCTTAGTTAGGACACTGTAGAACTGGAACCTGAACGTCGGAGGTGTTTGACACTCTGTTATTTCAAGACATCAAATCCGAGGAGGGGGTGGGGTGGGAGTCAATCACCATAAGATAATACCGTCGGGCTCCGTTGATTATTTCGTAGAGACCCGACGTTCCAAGATCAAAATCTCCACTACTGGATGATGCACATCCGAACCTCTCCGTCGTGGCTCACCACCTTTCTCACTCAGTCCCGACCCCTGTCCCTGATTCGGGTGTAGACGGTAACTGAACAACCCGAGTCAGAAGGACGGATACTTAGTTTCTGTAATCCCGGGGTTCTAAACACCCCAGGGAGGATCGGAATTGAAAGGGAGGAACTCCTCACCACTTCTCCTCCGGGCCACTCTAGTCCCCGGGTCGACCCCAGAGGGTCACACAATCGTCCCTCACCCGGGTCCGTGAGTCAGAGGCGGAGAACGGACCACTACCCAGGAAACTGGAGTCACGGAGAATCGTCTCAGGGACCACTCGACTTGGAAGAGGAACCTCTAGAGAAGCCTCTGGGACCCACCGGAAGTACTACACACACACACACCACTCCGGGACCGACAAACCTCTCCGTCGGCGGACGTCCTCCCCTGTCACACATGGGACGACCACGGGACTCAAGGTCGTGACGTAGGGATGCGACGGACCTACGTTCCGGACCCACCCGACGTTGGGAACTTGAGTGACACGTCTTCGTATTATACAGAAACAGACCGGTCCCGAAGACTCCTGGTACCTCAGACTAGTGTACGGGGTGGTTATAAAAGAACCCCAGGGATCACCCTTCGAACTACGGGACCGACAGAAAGACTGAAGGGAAGGACAGACGGAGGTCACAGAAGACTCTCGGTCCGAACCCTGAGTTCGGTGAGTCACGGTTTCCCTATCGTCACAAGATTTCGGTCGTTACACGTCAACAGTCTAGTAATGTGTCACCAAGAAACGGAGAAACAGTAAGTCCCGAACTTTCCGTTATAGGTTCTTTCCAGAGGTCACTCCAGGACGTATAGAGACGGGAATAGGTCCCGACGAAAGTATACTCTCAGCTGTTAATGTTAATTTCACGGAGCTGGAAAGGAGAGTGGAGATGCTGGTTGGCAGAATGAGAATTTACAAAGGTTCAGTGTTTGAAAACATTGGTTTGAAAAGTGACAGTCAGAGTGTAGGGTAATGGGGTTTGTTTCAGAGTTCTCTGTATGAAAAGAATCTGGAGGTCACAGTGGTACCCAAGTTCAGTATAAGTTGACAGTGCCAGGCAAGGGAACACACTTGAGGCTATATTCATGAAGACATGGCTTCCTGAGCAAGGCGCTAACAAGTCTGTTGTTTCTGACTCATCTGACTCCCTGCTCCTTAAACATGGGAATTCTGCCTAGAAGTCTCCAAGGACAAGTTCTCTCTCTCTCTTGAGGTGACTCTGTCTTTTAGGAAGTTTTTTTTTTTTTTTCTATATTTTATCTCTTGGGATTTTACTCAGTAATATTTGTCAAGGACCTACTGGGTGCCATCCTATTTTTATATCTGTTCTCTGACACTCATTTAGCTTATCTCTTATCCTCTGAAAGTCTTCTGCATTTTCCAGACATTAACCCCATCTTTCATGCCTTCTCTTCTCTGGGGAGGACAGTCCTTCCTCCTTCATCAGTTTTTCCCAGGACACGGCTCTGAGAACCTTTTCTTCTTGATTGTGACCCACTTTATCATTTGCCCCTTAACCTTGATCTTGAACTCCTTGTGGAGCCTAGTGAGACCATCAATCCCTTGTTCTGATGATAATACTCCTACTGATGCAGCCAGGGATGGGAGGCCATGTACTGCTCAGACTCAGTGACCAGAGCTTGTGACCCTGAATGTTTCTTCAGCAATGATTCACTCATCCTCTTCTGAAAGGACCTGCATTAAGTCAAACAGTGAGCTCAAGAGTTGGACTCCTGTTTCAGCTGCATCCTGGCTGCAGCCTTTCCTTTCCCTCCTCCCCTTACTATTGCACCAGAATGGACATCTCCCCTTAACTCCCTGATCGGGGCTTTCCAATTTCAACTTGTCTACACTGAGAAGGGTTAATTACTTGGCACGCCTTATGGCCCAGCTCATAAAGTCCCTGTCTCTCTCTAGAACTCAGTTTACCCTGTGTGAAATGAGGAGATCAGTCCAGCTCCCTTCTAGAGGTTCCTCCCCACCCCGACCCAGCCCCGATATCCAGTGTGCTGAGTACATAATGTGGGCACGTCCGCTCCCATGACCCGCCAGCAAGATCAAGGCTTTGTTGGCGCCACTCACATCACACATGGCGTAGGCGGTTCAGCTGAAGCCTCTTTCAGGAAGCCAACAGGGAGAAAAGTCCTCCCTCAGTCATCCATGGATTTTAGGGAGAAGCCCCCACCCACCGGGAGAATAGACATTGGTATCCATGTGGTCACTTCTTGGAGGTACACAGATTAGGGCTAATAAAAGGCAGGGAGATGTGTGCTTTTATCAGTGAATCCCCGTGGTCTGGGAGCAAATCTCCATCTTGGCAGGAGGGACTCTTACTTGATGGGGCTGAGTTCTACGAGCGACTGTAAATTCTCAGTAAAACAGCCCCACTGGGCCTAATTTCAACCACTTAACCCAGAGGTTGCATTCTTGAAGTGTTCTGCCAAATGCATTCATCTCCTGGCTTGGGAGAGCACAGCTCCTGAGCACTCTCGCACGCAGCAGCTGCGTTGCCACCAGCCTTTCTGTTCTCACCTGTCTGAGCCCAAGCTCGAGGCTCAGGGTCCCCCAAGTCCTTTTTCCACATGAGGGAGCCTTCCAGAGTGGCTCCTCTGAAAACGCAGGTCTGTGTTGCCCACGGCTGCTCCCGTCTGTTTGAGACCAAACAGTTGGGCAGCTCAATAAAAACCTGGTCAGCTTAAGAGACCCTGTCTGAATGCCTATTTCAGTAAGCCACAGAGTCAAGTTGGCCAAATGACAGCTGAAATGATCAAGAAGAGCCCAAATGCCTGGTCAACTCAGTTAAATCAGTCACTGGCCCCAGTAGTGCCAAACAAGCCACCATCGTGGCCCAGGAAATGGGTATTTTCAAAACAACTGGGTTAAACCTTAACAACACATTGCCTCAGTTTGAATAACCACTCGACTTGTTCAAATAATACAAAAGCAATTGTTCATCTTAGCCAAACAAGCAATCATCTTGATCAAACAATTCACAAACAACCTGTCTTTAGAGTTAAACAAAGCCAAAACACCGAACCAACTCAACAACTAGCCATTAGGTCAGACAATGCCAGAACAACGGGTCAGCTGGGTCAGATGATAGCAACACACCCAGTCTGTTGTAAACAGCCAATTGACTGCCTCAAACAATGTCAAAATGTTTGGATTAATTCACTCAAACATCCAGTCAGTTCAATCAAACCCAGTCCGCCTGGTTAATGAATGCCAAAACACCCACCCAACTTAAACAGCCAGTCAAATGGGTCTAACTGTGATGGAACAACTGGTCAACCTGGTGAAACCACCAATCACCACAGCCAAACAAGCAGTCAGCCCGATCAAACTAAGCAAAAGCCACAGGTCACCCTGGTCACCAAGCCGTAACAAAACACCCACTCCGTTCTGTCAAACAACCTCTCAAGCAGGAGAGGCTGTGTCTAAACATTCAGTCACTTCTATGAAGAGCCAGTTGCCTCGATAACCGTGAAACCAAAACAACCACTTAACTTGGTTGAATTAATGACAGGGCCAAGTACTTAGAGAGCACCTCTGCTCTGTCCAGCCTTCCTAGGCAAATGACGCCAGAAGAGGTGGTCGACACAGCCCAGAGAACTGTTCGCCTCTTTATACTTCACCAAATGCCCATCAGTTCAGTCTCAAATACCCAGAAAGAAATCAGACCTGCCACTCGACTGGATAAATAAACTCTCCAACTTGGGGATTGGGTTTCTTGGAGAGTGGGTGAGGGTGGAGGGGGAGAAGATTTGTGAGAGCTGTTTCTGTCCCTTCCCCCAGCCTGAGGTTGAATGGGAGGAATACCCCTCCAGTGCCCCTCATCGCAGAGTATTTGGGATGGAGATCCTTTACTCCAGAGGCCAGACTGAGAGGGGTGAGGCTGCTCATTGCCTGCAATGACCCGCTGGTGAGCGTACTGAACCCAGTGTGTTGGGTCAGTTAATTCTTAGAGCAAGGCACTAGCCCACAGCACACGCCTGGTATCCAAGGCCTGAGGCCCTCACTGGAACTAGAACTCTCCCCAAGTGCAGGAACTCCGGTTGTCATCATAGCACCGTTGTTCAGAGCTTGATAATGACAGTGACCTTACTGAGCTTTTACTGTGTAGGAAATGGCAACCCACTCCAGTATTCTTGCCTGGAGAATCTCAGAGACAGAGGAGCCTAGTGGGCTGCCGTCTATGGGGTCGCACAGAGTCGGACACGACTGAAGCGACTTAGCAGGACTGGGCTAAGAAGCCCTTTTCGTACTTCATCACGTTATCTTTCAAAACTCGATGAGGTCAGCACTATTATTATCTCCATTTAATAGGTGAGGTTTATGGGGGCTCACAGAGGTGAAGAGAGTTGTCTAACGTCACAGAAGTATTAAGTAAGAGGCAGGGCCAGGGTTCGAAACCAGCTCTAACCTTAGGAGCCAGCTGTGTCTTCAAAATACTTATTGATAGAAAGGATGAAGGAACGAACCGGCCTGAGCCACAGTGCACTGGCGCAGTGGTGCATAAGGAGCCTCTGTGTGTGTCTGATTTGTGGTGGCTCTGAGAGAGGAGGCACTTCATTCTGGTGGAGACTCAGGTGTAGACAGGTTGAAGCCTGAATTTCAGTAAACCACACTCGCAACTTAGATTTCACCTTGGTGCTAAGCCCTCTTGCCCAGGAATGCCACACAGGCGTTACTCCTTCCCCCAGAGGCCAGTGGGCTCTGGGGTGCCTGGCCCGACAGGCCACCTCGAGGTCTGGCTTACAGGACAAGGGGACAGGCGACTTCCCGAGCTCTGCCCAGTCCTCCCCACTCAAAGCCCCCTAGGCGCCTACCTCCTGGACCGGCAGTGGGTCTGAGCCACCGGTGACCACAGTCGACACCCTCCCTTCATTCAAGGAACGGTTGGCGTGGACTCACTCCCGACGTTCGGCACAGACCATTTTATTGAACGCTAACGCAAATCACCGGGGCAGGAAATGTCGTAAAGAGAAAAGTAATCTTCTGACGGAAAAATAAATTATCAGCCGTGTTCCGAAGGAAAAGAAACATTCTTAAATAATTTCTCTTGCTGTTGGTATTGGCTGGCAGTGTGGGCCAGCCAAGCAAATGGTAATTTCCAAATTAGATTATACATTATGTCATATTAGTTTTATGTTAGAAAAACAAACGGGATCAGAGGAGAAGTGCCAAGGCTGGCGGGCTGTGCTTGCCACGTGACCGGCTGCGTTTCCACTGCAGAATGTTTAATGATTCCGGGGGAGGTTGGGAGAACAAACATTTGGACCAGAATGGGGCGGGCGCAGATTGGCTGCGAAGAGGGAAGAGACCTCTGCGAGTGTGGGTAGCCGCTGGGGTGGGAGGCAGGGAGTACCTTCAGAGCACATCCCCTACTCTCTGGGGATCTGGCCCTCCCCAAGGGGCACCGTGGTCAGTAAATGTTTGTGGGAGTGAGGTGCCAGTGTGGGGTCCCAAGAGGGGACGACCTGGTGGGGCCCTGTTGCTGACCCTCTTTCCTATAGAGCTATCCCTGGGCCAGAGGACAGATATGTCTGTCTCCCAGAGCACAAAGCCAAGGTAACCTGAGGCGGCTGACTTTGTCTTGGAGCCATCCTGCAGCTCACCTTCATGCTGCTGCTGCCAAGTTGCTTCAGTCGTGTCCGACTCTGTGTGACCCCATAGACGGCAGCCCACCAGGCTCCCCTGTCCCTGGGATTCTCCAGGCAAGAACACTGGAGTGGGTTGCCATTTCCTTCTCCAATGCATGAAAGTGAAAAGTGAAAGGGAAGTCACTCAGTCGTGTCTGACTCTTTGCGACCCCACGGACTGCAGCCTACCAGGCTCCTCCGTCCATGGGATTTTCCAGGCAAGAGTGATGGAGTGGGGTGCCATCGCCTTCTCCATCACCTTCATGGGGGCCTACTATGTACCGGGTGATTTACTTGTACTCACTGTACTCCTCACGTACAGGTAGAAATGGAGAGCTGTAGAGGTTAAGTTGCCTGGGATTACATGACTGGGAAGTGGCAGAGCCTGCAAGACCTGAAGCCTTAACCACCAACCACTGGGTGATACTTTTGCCAACAAAAAACGTGATGCCTCCC
Organism: Cephalophus harveyi; assembly: GCA_006410635.1. Classification (NCBI taxonomy): domain Eukaryota; kingdom Metazoa; phylum Chordata; class Mammalia; order Artiodactyla; family Bovidae; genus Cephalophus; species Cephalophus harveyi. The sequence continues at coordinate 175,002 of SJYT01070001.1, read as the reverse complement.
TGACGGGAATGCCTGTGAGTGGTGGGGAGGGGGGATAATGATCTGGTCAAGGGTCCCCGCAGATCTTGAAGCACCACACCCCTGACCTCTGAAGCCCCTTTTGTTCCTAAGACTGTAGCTCAGACTTCTCCGATTGTTTGCCTGTGAATTTGAGCAAGCGGCTTTCACCAAACTGTGAGCTTCTTGAGGACAAGGATCTTGTTTGATTATCTAATGATACTTTGTACACAGCACAGAGCTTTGTACTGCTATCAGTGTTCACAGAGGAGGCAGGAAAAACAGGAAACTTAGATGGCTAGAACCAGAAAGGAGTCAGGGGCTGTAGGAGCCTGGGTCCAGGTCTCTGACCTCTGCTGTCTCCCAGGTTGCCTCTTGGCCTGTGACAAGCATCACTTATCAGCTACAGGTCTCCCGCCCTTATAGTTCTTCTCAGTCACTACCAGGTCATCAATGTTGGCACTGAGAGGAAGCCTGTTCGCCCTCTTGAAATAGCCCGCCTTCTAGTGTGCAGTTGAGAACACTGACAGCATAGAAAGGGAGAGACAACACAGCCAGTCATGGACAGAGCAAGATCCGAGGCCACCGTCCAGAGCATGCGACGAAGACTTAGAATGGATTAGTTAGCAAGTATCTGACAAGTAAGTGCACATGGAGTCTGGGTGAAGAGATAAGACAGAATGTGGGGAACCAATCAGGCAGCAATGCAATCCATCAGTTTGGACCCTCTCATTCTCAAAAGCTTTTCCATCTTCCTCAGGGCATCTGGGTTCTGCTTCCAGCTCTTTCCTTTGGCAGTCTACGTCTTGTCTCTGGACCTCAATTTTTCCATCTGTTAAATAAGGGCAGGCATGGTGCTCAAGCTCCCTAAGATGTAAAATCTTTCTGGCTGTAACTTGCCAGGATTCTGTACTCCCAAATTCAGCTCAGATTCTCCCATGACTTACTAGAGGTGAGTCAGGCCCACAGGAAGCTGCAGTAACTTGCTCAGACCACCGAGGGGAGAAGGAGTGTTCTGCATGATTCCTGCTTAACTTCGGTACTGACCCCCTGGTGGCCTGGAGGTTAACTGCAATTCCTGACTTGCTTCCTGTGTCTTCCTGGGGTTCTCAGCTCCTGAGGATCATCTGATGTAAAAACATGTGTGTGTATTTACTCATCAATTAGCATTTGAGTCTCTCCTCTGGACTGGGATCCTTCTTACTGAGTGCTGGGCACCCCGTCTCTGCCCTTGGGAGAGCTCACAGTCCAGTGGTGGAGTGGTGGTGGAAATGCATGGAGACCACCCCACAGCACCATGCGCTGTGACTAGGGTATGTATGCCCCACCATGCCTGCCCTTATTCAACAGATGGAAAAAGGTACAAAGGCACCTTCCTGGTAAGTCTTCGTGGAAGAAGGGGTGTCTGAGCCAAATTATGAGGGGTGAGGCCGACTTTGGCAAGAAGGGTAGGGGTGGAGGGAGGAGGAGTGGGGGTGGGCTGTGCTCCCAGTAGAAGGAACAGCACAAGGGAAGGTCCAATTATAGGAGAAAGAGTGAGTCACAGGTAGAGAATGGGGTGGTGCTGTGGACTGGAGGCCAGACTGTGAGTGTGAGCTGCAGGCGAGGTGAACAGGGACAAGCATTCTTTTGCTCAGAAGCATTTGTTGACTATCTACTGAATGCCAGGTTAAATTGTGAAAGGCCTTGAATGACATTTCCCAATCCCAAATGTCCCTTCCTGGCCCCTGACCTGTGTGCCCACAACATTTATGGTAAGAATTTGTTTCTAAATTTAGTTAATTATGTTTGGCTTCCTCTATCTCCCCTTGGGGATAGATAGCTGCGCTAGAGGGAGCTGGGACAGGAAACTGGCCTCGAGACTGGGACCAGCACAGGGACCGTGCAGACCAGGACAGGTGAGATAACAAGGGCGGGAGCTCAGGTCACACCCTGGCCAGCTGGCCTCTCCACCTAGCCTTCTCTCTTTCCCTGGCTGCCCATGTCTCCCTAAGGGCACCAGATCCAGGAACCTCACTCTGCTCAGAGCTGCCCTCTTCATCAGTCTCCGAGGCTGGTCCCACATCTGGACATGTTTGTTCCTGAGGCAACAGTGTTTAGAGGTTTGGAGCCAGGACCGTTCTCAGGAGTGCACGGGGTGGAGAGCAGGGGTTGGCTGAGTGCAGAGGCTGGAGGAGCTGGAGGGCAGAGAGGACCCTTGGGGCAAGAACTTTGTGAAGGAAAGTCCTAGAAGAGGAGGGAGGTGGTGTCTCAGCCAGGAGGCAGCCCAGAAGTGCAGGGCCCGGACTCTGGGAGAAGCAGCCCTGGTGGAAGGGAAACAGGAGGGAGTCCTCATTAATAGCAAGATTCCAGTGGGCTGGGAGCTTTGCTCACATTTTCTCATAAGATGTTCCAGTTACCTTGTGAGGGAGGGTCATGTCCGCATAGCGGGGTTGGATTTGGTAGTAATGGCATAAGCACAGAGAGGTTAAGCAAGTTGCCTGAGGTCACACAGTCAGAAAGTGGTGCCCATTGGGATCAGAACTCAGTCTGTCTGGGTCCTGGATCACTTCTTTTGGTGGTGCACACTGTGACTCTGCATTTCTTCTTTCCTCTTTCTGCCTCCCTCCTTTCCTAGATTCAGTGACTCTCATCCCTCCCTATCTTTACATGCTGTTCTCCTGTCTGGAACACCATCTCTTCTGTTCATGTACCTTACCTGGTGATATTCTCATATTTTTTAGATCTGGTTCTTTTGTCCTTTGTAAAAGTTCCTTGATACTTCCAGATAGATTTTTTTTTTTTTTTCATTTTATTTTTGCCTCACCATGTGGCTTGTGAGATCTTAGTTCCCTGACCAGGGAACTAACCTGGGCCACTGCAGAGAAAGTGCTGAGTCCTAACCATTGGACTGCCAGGGAATTCCTAGATTTAATCATATTTTATCCACCTATCTACCATTCATCCATCCCTTTATTTCTTCATTTGTTCCAGAAGGATTTATGGCCTTCTGGATAGAGCCAGTGGCTGCCTCCACTTGTGATTCCACAGCACTTTCTCAAACAGATGAGCACCACCGTACTTGACTGCATATATTTGTTCACATGTCTGTCAGCCCACCAGCCTAGGAGCTCCCTGGGGCCAAGGGTGGTCTGACTCTGCTCTTAGCGTTGCCCAGCAGACTCTGCTTCCTGTCCACCTCACCCTGATCCTTCTTTTGCACAAAGGCTTTCTCAAGTTTGGTCTGTTCCTCAAAGCGAGAACGATGTCTAGAGTGACTTTGGGTTGAAATGGAGAGTTTTTGTTGTTGTTTTTGTTTTTCTGATGTCAAAGGAGATTCTTTCAAAGCACTGCTGTGAGATGGGAGAACTGAATGGGAGGTGCTACTGAGAAGCGGTTTCCTTTGCTTTTTCGCAGAACCATGGGGTGATGCTAGAACTGTAGAGAATTTTGGACATTTTAGGGACCCTATGCTTGCCTTAGCAGCCTGGGTTGGGCAAATCTTTGCTCAGAAGTGGGGGAGGCCTGGTGGCTCTGTGAGTCCCTGGGGGCTCAAGGCGAGATGCTGGGGTATGAGCCAGTTCTGGATGGGGATGGACTGAACATTAGTCAGTTTTTTCTCGGTTATGTTGTGGTAACAGACACACCATAACAGGCCCCAAATAGGGGCTTTACAATAACAAGTTTACTTTTCGCCTACATTATATTTTGTCTGTGGTGGCTGTGGGTTGACTGTGGCTCTGCTCCATGCATCCTCTTTATCCCAGGATCCTTGCAAAGGAGCTGTGACATACTCAGGACAGAGAGCAAAAAGAGAAAGGACTGAGCCACACACTAGCTCTTCACTCTTATCTCAGGACAATGGCTGAGTGCAGTGAAAACTCTTCCTGCAGGAGGTGCTGGAAGCTGCTTGGCAGTGGGTAGGTACATAGAAGCCTCTTACAGGGAAGGGGAGTGAATAATCAGGACCAATAACACAATCCATCAGAGCAGAACCATCTTGGGGACTCAAGCCAGATCCCATCCAGAGAGCTTTCTCATTTCAGAGTCCAATTCTAAAAGTCACCTCCTCTAAGAAGCCCTCTGGGATTGACCCTCTGAGTCAGGATTGGTGCTTTTCCTCTGTGCCCCCATGCCATTTTGTGTTTCTCATTCCACACCAATCACTTTGTGCATGATGTCTATTAATGTATATGAACCTCCAGGCAGCAGTGGATGCTGGAAGTGGCTCTTGAAAATTGATGGCATGCATCCCTTCCCAGCTCCATGGTTAGAGGCATCATGTGAGCAACTCGAAATTGGCCAGGTTAGAGTATTTACACCACAGAAAGTAGCAAATGCTACAAATAAGAACTTTTTTCCTTCTGCAGAGGTAGCTAAACACTGGCCATTGGCCATTGTCCTAGAGCATGGACAGAGTGAGGGCCAGGTGTGCCGTGCTCACCTCTACCTTCTGACAGTGTCTGGCGGGGCATCAGCTGTTCCACAAATGATGACTGACAGCCTGAGTGAGTGAAGGAATGAGGGGCGCGTGTTTGGATCGTGAGACAGAGCAGTGAGTGAATGCATGTCTGCCTGCACTGGAGTTCTTGTCTGTGTCTCTCTGCTCTTGGATCTCCTTCTCTTCCCAGTGCTCATTGCCCCAGGGAAGGTATGCGACAGGCAGAACATCAAAGCCTGCAAACCTTCCTGGTCTTTGTTCTCCAAGTCCCTGAGCTTGTGGAATTGAGAGAGTTTACAGAAGAAAGGGATCAACTCAGTGTCTTGAAGAAAGATAAAGAGAAGTTGAGGAGAAGTGCAGCCCGGCCTGCATGTCGTAAGTGACTTTGCTGGGAGGTGATAAGAGTCTCAAGAGGAAGGGCTGTGGGGTGCACACAGTGCCGTGCAGGGGGCAGAGGGTGGCCAGACATGCAGGGTCACGTCAGGGGTCTCAGATGCAATCAGTGTGGGCCAGTGCCCTGTCTTTACCCCACACTTTGATACCATGGAAGATCCCCAAAATGCAGAATGACCCCAGAAACGTGGGATAAGAAATGAAGTTATAGGAAACAAAGAAAGTGACATCTCTTGCCCCCTTACTCCCATACTCATTCCCAAGATTGAGACCTGAGGGTTATACTTGCTGCTCATGAATGATGTAGATCAGAGCTTGGCAAGCATTTTGTTTTAGAGGACCATATAGTAAATAATCTCAGCTCTGCGGGCCCCACAGTCTCCATCACAGCTGTTTAACTCCGCCCTCGCAGCGAGAACACAGCTACAGGCATATATAAATGAACAATGTGGCTGTGTTCCAGTAAAACTTCATTTGTGGATGCAAATTTGAATTTCATATAATTCTCCTGTTTCCTAAAATATTCTTCTTCTGATATTTTTCCCCCAACCGTTTAAAAATGTAAAAGACAGGGGACTTCCCTGGCAGTCCAGTGGTTAAGACCTCGTCTTCCAATGGAGGGGTGCAGGGTGGATCCCTGGTCAGGGAGTTAATATCCCACATGATGTACAGGTGAAAAATCAAAACATTGGGGGAAAAAAAGCAATATTGTAACTAATTCAATAAAGACTTTAAAAGTGGTCCACATCCAAAAAGATCTTGAGAAAAAAAAGTGTAAAAGTCAATGTTCATTCATAGGCGGTGCCTGGATTTGGCCTGTGAACCATAGTGGACTCTGATCCAGACTGACTAAGTGCTGTGAGGGGTCAGTTGTCCATCACAAGTCAGTAGGGTGGACACACCTGGGCAGAGGGGGTGGAAAGAGGGGGTGTTTGGAGGTCACAGCATGAACCTGTTTGGAGGCAGGACACCCCGCCTTCTCTTTCTCTGCACCCTACCTCCCCTCAGCCCTGCTCTGGGTCATTCTGCAGCCTTCCATGGCGCCTGCCTGCAAGAAGTTGGGCCCTCCTTGGGCGGGTGGCCTGACAGCTGGACTCAGCAAGGCGGGCGGGCCGGCCATGTTCAGTCTCTGGGAAATGAGTGTGGACACGGCTTGGGCCCCGTGGGGCGGCCCACCCTGATCTACCCAGATCAGGTTCCCGGCGGCGTCTGAGCGCTGTAAACACAGCGGCTGGACAGGCCACCTCTCCAGAGGCCCACTGAAGGCGGCCCTGCCCAGGAGGAAAGGATTGGGGCTGACAATTTGACATAAACCACGGGGTAGTGTCCGGCGGCTGGGGAAGCTGGGCGACCCCCTCCCCAATGCTCCCACGCTCGCTCTAGTGGCAGCTGCTCCCAATTACTGTCTCCTGTGGAGCAAGGGGTCTGTAGAGTGGGGTGGCCCTTGAGAGATCCCCCTAGCTACCCCTCCTGGCAGAGGTAGGGAGACTGAGGCCCACAGACACTTGCTTAAGGCCAGGCGGTCATTGACAGACAGAGGCTAGAAACTTGGTCCTCCCAAGACAGGGCTCTGGATCCCTCCCAGGGTGATCTAGAGAAGAAAGAAAGTCCCTTGAGGGGCAGCTGGGACCCTGTCCCTTAGCTTTCAGCTGCCCCCTGGTGGGGAGGGTGGTTTCCTTTGGACCCATCCAGAACACTGGAGTAAGAGTCGGGGACCTGACCATCACGGCCAGCACTGACCCTAGAGGTTCAGAGTGCTCATTTCCAGCTGAGGAAACAGCCGCGGAGTGGTGAAGTGACTTGCCCAAGGTCACCCGTCTAGTCAAAGGGAGAGCTGTGATTTGAACCCGGGCTGTCAGATTTCTAAGCCTGTGCTCTTCGTCGAGATGCCTTGCTCCAGCCCCAGCCCTGAACTTGTGGGGCCATGCAGGCAGGTCTCTGCCCTTGGGATGCTGTGGGTGGTCTTTAAGGGCTCGCCAAACTCGGGATGCTGAGTTTGCTTTCCATCTGAGGATACCTCTGCAGCGGCTGAGCTGATGATCCGGATGCCCTTAAACAGACCCCCACCCCTCTCCTGGTCCCTCTGACATCATGAGAATCTCATGCCTTGGGCCCCAACCTGCCACCCAGGACCAGGTGGACTCAAACAGGGCGGGTCTTAGTTCCCTTTCCTGTCCTGCCCCAGGTCCAGCGACTGCCATGGTACCTCAGTCAGACACAGTCAAAGCAGACACATGGGCAAGTATACTCCATCCATTGACACCCACAGGGGAGTGTATGTGGGAAGTACAGGTGATGGGCATCTACTGTGTGTCAAGCTGGTAAATGCTTAACCCATTCCATCTCTCATGCATCTTATAGCTGGGCAGCTGTTCCCATGGAACCCATCCATGGCAGATGGAGGCATGTGCATGCTGACCTGAGTGTGCAATCACATGCATGGAGACACAGGCACGTGTCAACGCTCCTGCCCACTAGATGTGCACACCAGCTCTCGGGTCCAGGTATGAGGACGCACAGCACCACGTGTGTTCTCTCTCATACCTGTCCACAGGCAACTCCGGCAGGCGTGGCTCCACTCAGACCTGGGAGTCACAGTTTTCTCTGGGGTCCCTCACCATCTTGTTCTTGACATGTTTCAAAGTTCTATTCAGAGTTAGTTTTGAGGGCGAGGGGGCTGGGAGCCCTGAGAGTGGAAAAACAGGCGATTTGGAAAATTCCTGTCATTTTTGAGCTCTGTCCAAAGACACCCGTGGGAGCCACAGTGGAGTCTGCCGACATCCAGCCTTGGGTGGGCCCAGTGCCCCAGGGCAGGCCTCCTGCCTCCCCCAGCCCAGCCCAACCTGTTTGCTGACACCAAGCCTATCAGACTCGAGTTGCCTCGCCTCCATCAAGGTTCCTGCTGGAGAGCCCTGTGCGTGCCCAGCTCACTCCTCCTTGGACCTGGTCTCCCTGTCCATGCACGCCCTCCTGTAGGCTGACAGTAACAGCAAGTGACTCCTAGTGCCAGCTGACTATGCGCTTTATTTTTATAACAAACCTATACACGATGAACTATGGCTATGTCCATTTTATCAACAAAAAATACCGGAAGCACAGAGAGGTTAGGCGGTAAAGCAGCTGGCTGTTAGTCACACAGCCAGGAAGTGGAAGAGCTAGGCTCCACGTCCCAGTAAGCTGGCTCCAGCATTAGCGTCTTGTTCACTCCACTCCACGGTGCTGCCTTTTGAGACACAAGGTAGGTTCACCTGGAGAAGTGCCAGGACCTCAGAACCTCAGGGAGGACCAGAAGGAGAGAACTCACACCTCTTGTGGGCTCACTGTGTGCCAGGCCCTGTGCTGGGAGTGCCCACTGGCCTCCCTGCCCCCAGACTCCCCCTCCAAGCCATCCTGGACACAGCAGTTGGAGGATCTTTCTTAAAGCCCAGGTGGGCCCGGCTGGCCCAGCCCCTCTGGACACTGTGGTCTCCTTCAGGGTCCCGGGCTCCCCATTACAAGTTTCCACGGGCAGGGCTGTGAGTGAGAAGGCAGTGCTGACAGTCAGTCCTCTCAGGTCCTTCAGCAGCGTAGCAGCAGCCCCAGGAGCAGGCGCATCTTTGTCTCCGACCCTGCCTGCCTGCCCTCCCGCCTGCCATCCACGTGGTGGAAACGCCAAGAACAAGGGCCTTCCTGTCTTTCTCTCGATCCCCCTTTTCTAAAAATAAGCTGGAACCTTCCCTTCATCTGCCCCCAATTTTCTCCTGCTTGACCCCCATGACCCTACACCCTCAGAAGAGGCCACATGTGTGCCCACTGCTGGACAGATGGGCCAACCCTGCAGTGCAGATGGTGGGAGCGGGGAGCCCGCCCTGGCCTCTGCCCCAGTCCATCTAGCCCCTCCAGCTACGCCCAGAACAAAGCACTGAGCCAGCCCCCGATATGCAGGGCGGGGTGAGGGAGAGCTTGTTTATAACAGGAAGTTCCACCAGGGTTTTATGAGCTGTCGTGATAATAATAATCATCACCCACATTTGTATACACTAAGCACCTTCACATCTGTTATCTCCTTTAGTGCGTGCAGGAGTCCTTGAGATTGGTATTATTGTTAATTCTTAGGTGGAACAGATGAAGAGAACAGAGAGGCTAACTGACTTCCCTAAGGTGGCACAGCTGGGAAAGAGCAGGGCCAGGACTCAAGTCGAGATCCTCAGATCTGAAACTCTGCCCCTTGACACTGTCCCTCCTGCTTGCTGCCATCTGTACCAGGCAGCGGCTTTGGTGCTTTGTGCCCAAGGATCTTCACGCTTTTCTTTTAGCTGTCACTTATGAGGGTCTTTGTGTGCGCTGGCCCTTGTGTTCGGAACTCCACCACAACTAGGGAGGAAGGAATTATGGAACCTCATTCTGAGGAGGAGGAGGAGGCTGAGAATCAGAGACGTAACTCAGCTTGCCAAGGCTATTCTGCAGTAAGAGCTGGCATCAGAGTTAGGATTGAAGGCTGCCTGACCCTGAAGTTTTTCTTCTGCAAAATAGTTCACAGTAGCTGGTACCATGTCTTTCATTTTAATTAATTAATTCAATAGAACATCTTCCAGGTGTCTGCTCTATGCTAAGCCTAGGGACACAAGGGTGAACACAAGACACACAGGTCCTACCCTCGTTGGCCTCGCGATCTAGTGGGAGATGGACGTGAAAACGGCAATTATGGCGCAGGGCGATAAACCATTATTAGCCATAATAGCTAGCTTTGCACAGTGTTTATAGCTCACTGAGGGCCCCAAATGGAAATCTGGTCATTTCCATGTCTGCTAAAAATGGCCTAAAGGCTTCCCTGCTGCTGTAGCATCACATCTGAGCTTCCTGGCCTGGGATTCAAGGCTCCTGTGATGGGGTGGAACCCACCTCCACACCCCGGTCCCTGGCGAGCCCCCTGCCCCACTTTGCGTTCCAGCACCAGCAACTGCTAGAAGTTCCTCCCACACGAGGGTGTTTCTCACCTCCACGGCTTTGTCACTCAGAATCTCTGCATTCTTCCCCACTCCCAACCTTCGCCTGGTTAACTCCTATCCTGCAAAACTCAGCTTACATGGTACCACCTCCGCAGGCTGGGTGGGAGGGAGTTTCTTGTTATTGGAGATGTCTGAGCCAAGGATGGAAGATCAGGTTAGGGAGGCAAATCACTTAACCTCTATGGGCCTCAGTTTTCTTTTCTGGAAAATGGGTCCAAGAATAAGCCCAACTATAGGAGGATAAAGGCCTTGTTAGAGGGGGAAGCACAACAGCCTGTGGGGGCTAAGAGAAGGAATAAAAACAGCCTGTGAGGTCAGAAAAGCTTCCTGGAGGACTCAAACAAGGGGAAGACTCAGATGGGGATATTTTTATTTGTAGCGAATGTGCACATGGTGTGTTTTTATGCAGAGTGCTGCTCCAGGCCCTTCCTATGTGTAACATCATTGAATCCTTGTGATGGCAATATGAGGTGGGCACTGTCATTATCCCCATTCTACACGTTAAGAAATTGAGGCACTGGGAGATTAGGCAAAATGTTTGGGGTCAGCCAGCTAAGAAGGGGCAAAGCCTGAATTCTAACCCAAGGACGTGGCTCTCGTGTTCACTCTCAAATCACCTTGTCATTACAAGGAGAGCAATAGGAGTGGAGGGTGGGTGTCCACTTAAACTCTGGGGCTAGCATCACTGTACTTGGTAACACAGAGTAGCGTGAGTGTCTGTGTCCTCCAGGAAACAGGCATGCCCTCCGGCCCCTCTCAGGCCAGGGAACTCTTGCTTTGACTCCACTCACCCCAGGGAAGGGAAGGCCTCTCGGTAAGGTGTTCGCCCAGGTGCCCCCTGCTCTGCCTGGGTAATGAAGCTTCATCTGGGGGGCAGTGGCTGGGCTGGCACTGCCTCCTGGTGATAACCGCCCAACACAAGCAGAAGAAACATTTTTCTCCTCATTTCACAGGTGAGGAAACTGAGGCCCAGAGAGACAGGAAAGGATGGGGGCAGTCTCTAAAAAGGCAACTCGAAGCCGAGATTCTGGACTCAGAGGCCAGAGGATCTCCTTAGCCACGGTGGTACCCATCATCGCCATGTCCGGGCACTGCTCCGTGGTGTGCATCAGATGGGAAAACCTCTGTCAGACATCTAGTGCTAGACCTGCCCATGACACCTGCTCAGTCCCTGGACATTCCCTTTCCTTCCCTCAGGAAATGAGTGAATGAGTGAATAAATGAGTGAATGATCATAGAAGTCACCTAGAAACTGGCAGGAGGTGGGGGAAGCTTTCTTGCTGCTGTGAGCTCTTCCGGCTTCTGCCCCACTTGCTGACTTGGGCAGCTAGAGCTGGTGGCATCTGCTTAGCTCTGCCCACTCTCCTTGCTGCCTCAGAGGGCAGAGCCCTGCACGTTTATTCTTATTCATCTTACACTCCATCCCCCTCTCCTCAACCTCTCAACTCACGCTGATGTGGGCATCCGGGAGTCAGTGGGGATTGTTCTTCTGATCTGACTGAAGCCCTGTTATTCAGTTCTGGCTGGAAGCTAGGGGGCAATGCTCAATCTGTGCAGAGCGGTGAAAAAGCTGACTCCCCATCCCCGTCCTCCCATTTGTAGGGGCTTCTCCTACTTCCACATCACTTTTCCTGCCTGTGACCTAGGGATATTTTCACAGCCCATTTTATCAGAGAAAAAGGCCAAGGGAAAGGAAATGATTTGATCAAGATCACAGGCCATAACTCAGGATCTTTACCGCAAAATCATGATGGTTCCCTGTCATTCTCCCTCCCCCTCCTCTCTCTTCCTTTCCTTTCTTCTTAACACAAACATTAATGTTGAGGAGGAAGGGAAATAGGAGAAGAGAATAGGTGGGCATGATGGAGTGGAAAGAGTACTGGATAGGAGTCAGGGGCCTTTAATTCTGGTCCTGGATTTGCCACTAATTTACTGTGTCACCTTGAACAAGTCGCTTTCCCTCTCTCAGCCTTAGCTGTTTATATTAATCATCTGGGGCAATGTCACTTCCATCCTTATCCTTGGGAGAATTGTTGTAAGCATAGATTCAATGAAGCAATATTTTGTTCTCACATCTGCTCACCCACCTGACTAACCAACATCCATCCATTCATCTATCCTTCCTTCCACTCACTTATCCATCCATCCACTCCCCCATTTACCACCCATCCACCCATCCATTCATCCTTTGTGTCCCTACTGTGTGCCATGTATAGTAAGAGAAAGACCATGCTCTTTATGGCCTGGCGCAACTGCCATCTCCTCCAGCTAATTTCCCACCTGTGGAAACTGACTGCCCATCCCTATTTCGTCCTGGACAGTGTCTGTCTGTTTTGTCACAGTGAGTCCTTAACCAGACAGGGAGGCCTGCTCCAGAGTCACCAGGCCTGGCTGACTGGGCTGGCCCATTCTGTCCTGGTTCTGGCCTGCTGCAGCAGTCCCCAGCGCCACTGTGAGTCAGGCATCCCCTCAGCGCCTGCAACATGTCACTGGTACCTGTGAGCTCCGCCCCTGCGCCCACCCCTCAACCAGCCTCTCTGCACCCAGGGGGCGTTCCTGCAGGGAAGGTGGGCTTGCTGGGTGGGCTGTCAGCAGAGGTGGTCTCACTTCTCCCCGCTCCCTCCCTAAGAGTCTCTCCCAACTGTCAGCCACATTGGAAGAATTAGGGGCCTCTGGCAGAGGGAGGTGGCTGGTCCCCATGGTGGGGACGGTACATAAGTCCTGACACATTGGCACTGTGTGTGCGCTGGCTGTGGGCAGTGAGCTCTATCCATGTGGACACTGTCTCACGAACTGTGTGCAGGGCCTGCCCAGAAAGCCTTTCTCCTTGATTGGCCCTATGACTTTTCTGGACCAGGGAAGAGCCTCCAGTATTTTTTTATTTTTGCATTTGTTGTAGATTCTGCTCATCACGTGTGGGAGGCTCTCCTCTGGGATCTCATTCTTGGGTCTCAGGTTGACGATTCTCTGTGTGACTTTGCAGGAGCCCTTTCCTCTCTGGGTTTCCATTTGCTTGTGGGGTTGCTGTGGTCCTAAAAGCCATTGAGTGGACTGCCTGGGACTCAGAGCTTCATGTTTATGAGGGTCTGCTGTGTACCTGATCCTGTGGGGCTGTGGGATTAAGTGGGGCCATGGTTCTTGCCCTTATTGAACAGGGTCCAACGAGTAGTGAGTGCCGCTGGATGGGGTCTCCTATGCCTACAGGAGTGATCTGGGCAGCTGGGACCTGGGGAATGGGCACAGCCTGAGTCCCTAAGGACTGCACTGCCAGGGATGGGGGCTCCAGACAAGGATAAGACAAGGGACAGTGCTGAGGGCGACCGTGCCTGCATCCTCTGCCTGCAAAACTCCAGGAACAGACTTGCTGCCTCCCTCACCTTTTTGTGATAACTAAACAATTCATCTGCCCCTCTCTTTATATCATTAAGAACTAATAGTAACTAAAAATGTCCAGCATGTCAGGTCCTTACTATGTCCTGTGCAAAGCCTTTTACACATGTGTTGTTGTTGAAACCTCACAACCAACTTTTATCGGTGGTTATGAGAACCACCAACAAAATCCTATTATAATCTATAATATAGAGAGTAGGGGATGGACTGCATGGGGTGGAGGCCCTGGCTTGAGGTCTTAGAGCTAGAAGTGGCCAAACAGGGATTTGATCCTGTGTCTGTGGGGCTGTGTTACTTTCTTAGCACCAGGCCACTTCCTGGGGGAAGCAGGAAGAGCAGAACTGGTTTGTCCCAGCTCAGCTCAGGCAGGAAGCAATCAGATGGGCCTTGAGGGGCCTGGGAGAACCTGAGCCAGGACATCAGGCATGCCCACACCTCTCTCGGGTTCTCAGTTGGCTTCTCTGTCCAGTAGGCTAATTTCTAGTGCTTCCTGGGAGGCGTGGAAGGGCTCTGAGGCATCTAGAGTCTGGCCCACGAGAGAGTGAGGCAGGCAGTTGTGGGTCCAGCCCATCAGGAGAGGCAGGACCGCTCCAGTCTGGGCGGGGCCTGCATCCTTTGGTGGCATCAGGGCATCCAGCGTTCACCTCACAAAGCGCCAGGCCCGGAACTGGCAACATATGGATTTGATTGTTTGGGAAATCTGCTTGGGGGGCCTGGGGTAGGGGAGCAGGGGTGGAACAGCTGATCGGCCTAAAAATAGCACAGCCTGGAATGCTGAGGGGCTTGAGGGTGCCCTACTCCAAATTTGGAAGTGGCCCAGAGTGTTCTTGGTCGCTGGCACCCTACGTGGGTGGCTCCTCAGCACTGCGGCAGCAAGCACTGGGGAAGGGAGATCAGAGGTCGGTCCTGGCATGGCCTCTTGCTGGCTGAGCAACCTGGGCAGAGAAACCCCTACTGCGCGTCCACTTTGGCTGCCTATAATCCCTGCCTGGCCACTTGGTAAGCTGGTTAGGAGTGTGTATTTGGACAAATGTAAAATGGTCGAGTGTTGTATATGTGTCCACTCTCACTGTGAAAGGGGAGGGAACCCTGGGGGAGGGCTGATTTCACAATAGTCGCTGGGTGTTGACAAGTCTAAGCTCTCTCTGATGAGGTTCACAGCTTCCAGAGCCTTCCCATGGCTCCCAGCCTCTTCTCATAGATGTTCCTTGTTGCTTCTTCATAGAAAATGCTTCCTTTGAATGAGCTAAAATTGGAACATTCCAACTATCAAATGAGCTGTATTAATAGGAGGTGAGCTTTCTGTCACAGGAGGTATTCAAGACAAAGCCAGACAACACCTGGCAGGGAAATCATCTATGACTTAGACTATATGCTGCTGAACTCCCTCTGAGCCTCAGAGTCCAGCCATTTGTCCACAGGGGCTACACTCCACCCTCAGCCACAGAAGTGCCTTGTCCAGATCCGAGGCAGACACTCTACCCCTGGCTCTTCTGCACTATGTCGTGCTAAACTCAGCTCCCTCGCTGACTCCACTGCTCAGCGTCCAGTCCTTGCCACACCTGAGCCTCCTTATCTGGGCATGTTCTAGTTCTCTGGTCGTGTTATGCCCAGGGCCTCAGTTTCCCCTTATGCAAAATGGAGATGCTGACATTTGGCACTTCTGCTTTGCAGGGCTGAGCAGGGACAAGATGACGTCAATTCACAGGCGCCTCAGATACCACACAATCTGATTCCCCTTCAGGGAGTCTCCTCGTCCCTAGAGGACAGACCGGGGCCTTGGGAGAGGGGACTGCTTGAGGTCACAGGTGAGACAGCCCTTGAATCTGGTTTCTCAGTGTCTAGCGCTGTCCTTGGAGCTCCCTCGAGCATGAACGGGTCTGTCACCATTATGAACCCGAGTTTGAGTCCTAACACTTGCTGGCTGTGAGGCTTGGGGTAAACGACACCCCTCTGTGCTTTAGTTTCCTGTCAGTACATTATCATGACACCTTACACAGTTGCTGAGGGGATTGGATGTGATCACACGGGGGAGGAGGCCAGACTCTAAGGCAGGGGCTGTGGGAGGCAGCGCAGGACGGCTGGCTGGGAGTTCCCTAGTGCTCAGACACGGGAGTAGAGGAGGGTGGGGAGTCAGCCAGGCTTCCTGGACGGAAAGGGAACAGTGTCTTCAGCAGGCCTCCTTGTCCATTTCCTACTCATCCCGCAGGTCTCAGCTCAAAGGGGCCTCTTCTAGAAGTCCTCCTCGAGCCATGAGCAGAGCTGGTGCCCAGGCTCCCTTGCACTTTGTGATTCCAGTTGACAGCTTCTTGACATTGTGTGGGAGACAAACGAACTTGGATTGGAATGCCTTATTAGCTGAATGAACTTGAGCCTTGTTTTCTCACCTGTGAAATGGGCACTGACAGTCAGCCTCATAGATGTGCTGTGCATATGAAGTGTTTGGTTTAATATTGAGGATGTGCTTTTGCACAAAGATGATGATGATGGCCTTTGTTCATTTATTAATGCACTCATTCATTTGTTCAAAAGCCTTGGATACATCCTTCTCTGAGCCCCAGCTGGGCATTAGAGACACAGCAGATGATCAAATAGTCCCTGACTCCTGGCGGCTCAGAATCTAGGTGAACAGCCTGCACACTCACCATTCTAAACCCAGTACAGGGACAGTTGCAGGAGGTCCTCTAAGACCCAGAAGAAACACAGGAGGAGCCCGCCTCCCCTGCAGGCTACTAGCAGGAGTCAGGGAAAGCTTCACAGGGAAGGAAGCACTTGAGCTGAAATTGAAGGATGAATTGAATTTGGTCAGGTAGGCAAGCTGGGGAAAGGCTGCCCAGGCCTAGGGCACAACATAGGCAGCAACCCAGAGGCGGGAGAGGTGATGGGGACCCCTAGGCAGACTGTGGTATCCAGAGTATCAAGTGAAACCCTAGGCCCAAGTTGGAACCAAAGTCTTGGGGCCATCTCCTCATTCCATTGTCCATAGAGCGTCATGACCACAGGGACCCTCAGGAGGGGCAGGTTTTGACTGATGATGCTGATGCTGAAGAGGACAGCATCTTCATCACTGATGACGTGACAGTGATTGATGTTGTGGCTGGCACTGTTCAGGCCCTGTTCCCCACAGACTGCTGCTTGTCCGGGGCTGGCACACACTCCCTCAGGTCAGGGTCTACAGGCACTGGGAAGTGATGACGCTCAAGGCTCCAGGCAAGCGGGAAGAAGCTCTACAAGCAATGATGCTCGCTCCCTGCATTCCAGCCTGGAAAGGCCCCGAGTTTGCTGAGTTCCCCACCGTGGGGCTGTGTCCACCTCTGCGTCCCCTGTGCCTAGCACAAGGTGGCCCCAAGCAGGTATTCACAGGCGTCGAAGAATCGCATCCCCGCATGGCCAGATGGAGACGGGGAGGGTCACAGCGAGACAGAGGGTCTCCCGCTGGCCTGCACCTACTGGCCTTCTCCGTTCCATCCACTCGATCAGTCCTGTTCCTCTCCAGTCTGATGCTCGGAGTCCTTCCTGGGAAGAGCCTGGACAGGCTGGGCTGGCAGTCACTCTGCCCTCCCCAGGATCTGAGCCCTGCCCCCGGGCACCGCCCGTGGGCAAGCGGCAACCTTCCGAAGCCATTCTGTCTTCTTGACGAAAGGCATCTGGGGCCTGCCAGCCCCTCCTCCGCCCAGGCGGGAAACACAATACACCGATAATGATCTAATATTTATACAACGCCTTTCTACCAGATGCATCCCAACAAAGTTTACAAGCTGTCCCCGCTGACGGCACAATGTATTCCAGATCCTCTCCCGGGCCCCTGCCCGCCCCCAGCCGCCCGCCCCCAGAGATGTGTATAAGAGACAGGATCAAGATCACAGGCCATAACTCAGGATCTTTACCGCAAAATCATGATGGTTCCCTGTCATTCTCCCTCCCCCTCCTCTCTCTTCCTTTCCTTTCTTCTTAACACAAACATTAATGTTGAGGAGGAAGGGAAATAGGAGAAGAGAATAGGTGGGCATGATGGAGTGGAAAGAGTACTGGATAGGAGTCAGGGGCCTTTAATTCTGGTCCTGGATTTGCCACTAATTTACTGTGTCACCTTGAACAAGTCGCTTTCCCTCTCTCAGCCTTAGCTGTTTATATTAATCATCTGGGGCAATGTCACTTCCATCCTTATCCTTGGGAGAATTGTTGTAAGCATAGATTCAATGAAGCAATATTTTGTTCTCACATCTGCTCACCCACCTGACTAACCAACATCCATCCATTCATCTTCCGCCCGCCCCCAGCCTCCCGCCCCACTCATCCGTGGGTCCCAAAGGCCAGCAGGGCCTCCTTCATCCACCTGAGGGATGGAGAATCCAGCTGGCTGGAGGGACCGCCACTCCCATACCCTCTCTGGGCACTGCCCTGCGGGGCGATGATCTGTGCTCACAACCAGGGGTGTGGAAATAAGCTGTCCAGAGGAAGGCAGGGCTACCCCAAGGGTTTTGAAGTTTGGCCAAAACTCACAGCACCCCGCGAGCCTCTCCCTAGCCCTCCACAGCCTCAGACCCGCGGGAGGGACAGGGGAGGGCCTGGCTGCCCGCGCGAATGTGCCTCCTCAGTCACTTCCTCCGCGGTGGCTCCATGAATGAGGACTTGTGTTCATTCCCTCCCATAAATTGCCCCTGGTCACCAGGGCCATGTACTGTGTCAGAGTCCCTGACCACCGGCCTCGGACAAAACCTGCTTTGTGAAGTCTGGGTGGAAGACAAACAAATGATTATTACCTTCATGTACCCCCTCCCCCACCTTCTTTTCTTGGCCTGGAGTTAAGACCTTTTTTCTCTGTCAACAATCTTGACTTTGTTCCCCGAGAAGGAAACAGCTCCGGGAGGGACTTGCAGAGATACTGCTTGCAAGAAAACCGTTTGGGAGGGAGGGTGAAAAAAAGACAGAGGTTACAGGAAATGGCAGACATTTTTTGTTGAATTAAACCATTAGGAGTGACCCCCAAACCAGAGTGAGGCAGAGGGAACAACTGGATACATTTAGGTCAGGACAAGCAGCCAAGTGAGGAGCTGAAACCAATTACCATAAATGAATGTTTCTCTTTTATTCACGACCACCGTGCCTGTTCCCAGGATGCTCTTGGGCGTCTTATAAAAACAGATGAACTCTCTGGTTTTGTTCGGGGAGTTATTAGCTAATGCAACTGTTGGGCAATTTATCAAACATTAGCACATGCTGCGATTAATGACCAAAAGAAGTCGTCACTGGCTGGTCCGAAGCCACTGGGGCTGCCCGGACTTCAGGGCTCAGAGAAGGGTCTCCTTGGTAGGGCCATTTACTTAAGATGCTCGTAACATCTTAAGAAGTAACAGTCATCCTCAAAACCTGCCCCTCCTGAGGGTCCTTCTGGCCATGACTCGCTATGGACAATTGGGTGAGGAGATGGTCCCTAGATTTTGGTTCCATTTTGGACCCAGGGTTTCAGTTGATGCTCTGAACACCACAGTCTGCCTAGCAGTCCACATCACCTCTCCCACCTCTGGGCTGCAGCGTATGCTGTGCCCTGGGTCTGGGCCACCTTTCCCCAGCTTGCCCACCTGACCAAAGTCAACTCATCCTTCAACTCAACTCAAGTGCTTCTTTCTCGATTGTGAAGCCTTTCTTGACTCCTGCTGGCAGTCTGGGGGTGGCGGTGGGGTGCCCCTTCTGGGTGTCCTCTGGGTCTTAGAGGACCCACTGCAGCTTGCACTCTACTGGGCTTAGAATAGTGGGTGTCAGCTTGTTCACCTAGATTCCCAGCTAAAAGAGTCAGGGGCTGTTTGACCCTCTGCTGGGTCTCTAGTGCCCAGCCGGACCTCAGCGAAGGGTGTGTCCAGGGTGTGTGAACAAATGAATGAATGATTCCATGTAGAGCAGTGCCCTCTGTGACCCCTGTGGTCTTAGGCTGTCTCTCTGTCCGCTGAAGGGACAGGATCGCGAATCTCCCAGAGGTGGACTCTGGGAGAGTGCACAGTGGAGAGCAACTCCACTGTAGAGTTGCAGGAAGCTGGCTTCTAGCTGAGAGCCACACAGAGGATCACATGGGGAGGAGGAAGATCTGGGCTGTGGCCTGGTCTTGCTCTCTGCAGGCCTCAGTCTTCTCATCTGTGAAATGGGCTAATTAACTCATCTCCGAAGCTTCTGGAAAGAAAAGCTCCAGAGGAATACATGTCCTTGGGGGCATTCCCAGTCCAAAAGGGGAGAGAAGGCAGCAGAGGGAATTGAACCTGCCCTCCCACTTCCCCTGAATAACTCTGACTTGAGGAAAGAAATTGTTTAACTTCTTTACAGACTTTTGGCTAAAAAGAACTTCTTTGTGTGGGGTGGAGGGGAAGAGCTCATCTTCAGAATCAGAAGAAGCTGGGTCCAGTCCTGCTCAACTGTGTCTTTACTGTGTGACCTAGGGCAATTCACACCATCTCTTGGAAACTTGGTTTTGAAAAATGGGACAATAATGCTTGCCACCCTGGGGTGTGTCAGTGTCTGACAAGTACTGAGTCTGGCCCCCGACCCAGAGCAGAGACTTACTACATAGTAGCTTCTCTTATTGTCATTAATTCCATTAACAAATGCCATCAGCAGGAGAGAGGCGTGGAGGAGCAGACCTCAGCCTGTCGTCTTCTCTGTTTTTTTTTCTTGCCAGCAGAGTCTTAGTGTTGCAGAATTAACATTCTTCCTTTCTGCTAATTCCACTAAAATGTGTTTCCAACCTAACAGCTACCCTGTCCCCGGCTGGCTGGGGCTGACATCTGCCAGAGAAGCAGACCACCTTCTCGGATTTTCCGTTTGCAGCTGGGAGGGCGGGCTGGCAGAGCAAATTACAAAGCAGCCTCCGGCTCCAGCTCCTGCTCAGGCGGGGCTGGCCCCTCGTGTGGTGGGTGAGGCCTTGCCAGCAGCTGGCTCAAGATGGGCCTGGAGCAGCAGGCGCCCACACGTCTGGGAGAACAGGAGTCCACATGTGTCCGTGGGCCCAAAAGGAGAGCAGGGAAGGATGCGGGCAAGGTGCTGAGGGTCTTCCTGGCTGCAAGGAAGGATTCAGGTAGGAGTCCTCTCTCTGGGATTCATGCAGGTTGTTTCGCCATTTTCAGACTTAGTTTCCTAGATGGTGAAGGACAGGGAAGCCTGTTGTGCTGCAGTCCATGGGGTCATAAAGAGTCGGACACAACTGAGTGATTGAACAACACCAACCTGTAAAGTGGGAAAAAAATGGAGGTCCACCATCCCTTATCTGAGCTGCTTGGGTCCAGACCTGGTTTGGAGTTCAGAATTTTTCCGATTTTTAGAATGTGATGTTGTTTAATATTATACTTTATTAAATACCCCCAGCAGGGTAAGCAGAGCTGCTTATAAGCAAACAGGTAATTTCTGGAGTGGAATGTATGAATATTCATATTAAGTGGGAATAATAAAGACCATAAATAGTATCATGTACATTCAGCTTGAGTTTTTTGATGCCAAATGAATTTCTGCCAGTTTATGGAAAAGCTCTCCTTTTTCAGAACTTCTTGGACTTCAGAGTTATGGATAAAAGACTGTTGCACCTGTCATATTCTGTGGGCTAGAGTTGTAAAAACAGTGCGAGGTAGTGAAGGTAAGGCGGCTTGTGGATTTTCAGTAAGTGGGAGGTATTGGTTCTCCTGGACCAGTGATTCTCAGCGTTGGCTACCACCTAGGGGACTTTAAAACCACTGATGCCCAGACCCCACCCCAGGCAGCTTTAAATCCAAACCTATGGGGCTGGAGCCCTGGCAGCTGTGTTTCAGAATATACCTTGGGTGATTCTTTTTTGTTAACAGCTTTACTGAAATACAACTCCTGCATCAAATAATTCATTCATTTACAGGATACCATCCAGTGGTTTTTAGTATATTCACAGAGTGATGTAACCATCACCACAATCAATTTCAGAACATTTCATTACCTCACCCAACCCCCCAGTCCTAAAAACCATGAATCTACTTTCTAGACCTGTGTATGCGGAGAAGGCAATGGCACCCCACTCCAGTACTCTTGCCTAGAGAATCCCATGGATGGAGGAGCCTGGTGGGCTGCAGTCCATGGGGTCGCTAAGAGTTGGACACAACTGAGCGACTTCACTTTCACTTCTCACTTTCATGCACTGGAGAAGGAAATGGCACCCCACTCCAGTGTTCTTGCCTGGAGAATCCCAGGGACGGGGCAGCCTGGTGGGCTACTGTCTATGGGGTAGCACAGAGTCGGACACGACTGAAGCGACTTAGTAGCAGCAGCAGCAGCAGACCTGTGTATGAGGGTGTGAAAGCACTTCAGTTGTGTCTATCTCTTTGTGATCCCATGAACTGTAGCCCACCAGGCTTCTCTGTCCATGGGATTCTACAGGAGAATACTAGAGTGAGTTGCCATGCCCTTCTCCAAAGGATTATCCTGGCCCACGGATTGAACCCAGGCCTCCTGCACTGCAGGCAGATTCTTTACCAGGGAAGCAGCGCTTTCTATGCCTATAGATTGCTTATTCTGGATATTGCATATATATGGAGTCATAGAATATGTCGTTCTTTGATTCTGGCTTCTTTCACTTTGCATAAAGCTTTCAAGGATCATCTGTGTTGTTGGGTATACCAGTACTTCATTACTTTTTATGGCCAAATAATATTCCATTGAGTAGGTATACCATATTTTGTCTATCTACTCACCTACTGAGGTAAATTTGATGTAATACTGCTGTGAACATTCATGTACAAGCTTTTGTGATGACATATGTTTTCATTTTTCTTGGACCTATGCTTAGGAGTGGATTTATTGGGTCAAATGATAATTCTATGTTTAACTTTGTGAAGAAATATCATACTGCTTTCTATAGTGGCTATACTGTATTTCTACCTGTAGCAGATAAGGGTTCTGATTTCTCCACATCCTTTTCAACACTTGTTAGTATCGGACTTTTTGATGATGGGCCTGGTATTGGGTAAGAAGTGGGTGGTATCTCATTATGGTTTTGATTTGCATTTTCCTGAAGACTAATGATGTTGAATGTCTTTCTAAGGGCTCATTGGCCATTTGTATATGTTGTTTGGAGAAATGTCTTTTCAGATCCTTCATTGATTTTAAAATGAGGTATTTATTTATTTATTTAGAGTTTCAAGTGTCTTTATGTGTTCTAGATACAGGTGCTTTATCAGGTATATGATTTTCAAATATTTTCTCCCATTCTGTGGGTTGTCTTTTCACTTTTGATGGTGTCCTTTGTAGCACAAAAGTTTTAAATTTTGATGAAACTTAGCTTATTTGTTTATTTTTTTTTATTGTTTATTGCTTGTGTTTTTGGTTTCATATCTGAGAAACCACTGCCAAATCCAAGGTCAGGAAGATTTGCCCTATGTTTCTAAGAGTTTTATAGTTTTGCCTTTTACATTTAGATCTTTTCGTATTTGTTTACATTTGGACTTTTTTGTATCCTATTTGAGTTAATTTTTATGTATGATGTGAAGTAAGGGTCCAACTACATTCTTTGCAGGTGGCTATTCAAATTGTCCATTCTTTAGTAATATGTATAGAGTTTGAGAGTCACTTCTGTGGGTTGTAAGCCCCAGAAAGGCTGAGCTCATGCTTGCTATGACCTTGGCATTGACCAAAGACATATAGGAGTGGATAAATGGATAAATTAATGAGCAGATGGTTGGCTGTGGAACGTCTATACCCTCAAGACTGCAGTGACGGCTGATGTGTCACGGCTCAGAGACTGTCGGGTCTGGCTAGGCATTGATGGAGACCAACCACTCTCCTGGGGAGAAGCCCCCCTCGGAAAGGCATGGCTTATCTTAGCTCTTTTGACATAGCTTTGGTGTTGGGAGCTCTTTCCTTACAGAGCTCGTCTCTGGGGAGAGATCTCCTGGGCCTGAAGGAAAGTTCTTCCTCATACGAGCTGGAACTTACCTTCTCATAGCTTCCTCTTTGTCTCCAGCCCCAGATCTGCCTCCTGGGATCTCACCCGGTGTTTCAGTCTCATCTGCTCCAGGCCAGCCCTGGGGATTGTGTGATGAGGAGGATGGTGCCGTTTCTTCTCCTGCTGGCTGAGCAGCCCCTGCTCCCCCCAGGAGAGGACCCCAGCCTCTCACATTCCAGCTGCCTCCTCTGTGTCTGTCTCAGCTACCTCTGTTCTGCCAAGGAGCAGGCCAGGACTGGACATGGCCCACCAACTGGGGTCTAACCAACCAGCTGAAAGGAAAGCCGGTCCAGTCCCTCCCTTCTTTTGTACCCTTGACCTCTATTAATTTAATCTGGGCTCACATTAGCTCTTTTTAGTTAGACCCAACACATTGCTTACTCAGATAATTATTAACATAATGTAGTACGTATTGTTATTTATTAACAATATATTAGTATTGTCGATAACATATTGGAATATATTCATGATGATGAGTATCACCTACTGAAAGCTTGCTGTGCACCAGTAATATGCTCATGCTTTATAAACCTTGTCTCACTTGATCCTCTGTTAGTCATCACTGGACCCATTTTAGAGAAAGCTGAAGTTCAGAGAGGTTAAGTAGCTCATTCAAAGCCACGAAGCTTGAATCTGAACCTGTGTTTGTCCGACTCCAAAGCCCCCGATCATAAGCTCTGTGTTAGCCTGCCTCCGGGTCACTGTCCTCTCTGGGGGTAGGGGTGGGGTGCTGCCCTGCTCTGCCCTCGTATGGCTGGTGCCGAGCCTGGGCTACACCGCATCCTAGTCCTCGCTCTGTGCCTTTGATTCTGCCTTCCCACATCCCTACTCTCCTCTCTGTAACTCTGGGCTTCCCTCCATGTCTCCAGTCTGCCCTTTATGTTCTTATTGACAAAATTCTGACCGGGCACGGATGTGCAGAGGCAGAATCCTTCATACTCACTCGTGACCCTGCCCAGCTTAGGAAATAATCCCTCTGCTGTCCACTGGGAGCCCTGCTGATGTGCATCATCACACCTCCCCTTGGGATGAAAGAAGCGATCCCCGCAGCACTTTCCCTTTCCTGGTGTTTGGTGTATCTTAGAGCACGGCCACCTGGTGAGGGCATGTGGGGCTCACTTCTGCATTCTGAAGAGGAACAGGCTGGGAGTATTATAGACTCTGAGACCGGCTGGAGCAGGAGCTGGTCACTGCCCTGCAGGCTTGCCTTATGCTCTCCTCCGAGAAGGCACTCCCTGGTCCCACCCCGTCAGCCTGGCCAAGCCCCTGTGGCTGTGAGGGACTCGAATGCAGCCTGCAGAACCCTTGGAGACCTCTAAGAAGGGAGGCCCTTGAAACCACTCCGCAAAGTTCATTAGACACATTTTCAAGCTACTAAATGGGCTCTGGGAAGTCATAGAAATAGCTGGTGGTTTCCTTCCAGCCAGTGTAGTTTGACCACTTCACTTCACTTCACCTCATTTTACTTCAATTCATTATAACAGATGAACTAGTCACAATCCTCATGTTCTCGTCCACTCATTCATTCATTCATTCAGTGATTCCTCGTTCATTAGTTGCTGTATTCATTGAATTATGATTAATTATTATTCATGTGGTCTGATTGCCAGGCACCAGGAGAAGAAGTCATTAGGCTGCCTTATCCATCTCTGCTGTCTTACATCCTGGGTGTTTGTGAGATGTGACTTCTTTTGTGTGGATGTAGAAAAGGTGAAACAATGAAAGACCTACCCATGAGGTGTTTTTTTCTTTTTTTTGGCTATGGTTAGCATGGCTGTGGTTAGACCAGACTGGGAGATAAAGTATTAGTGTTTGACACTTGGGCCTGATTGCCTCCAAGTGAGTATCTGCCTTTTGAAAATTATAGATAAGCCTGCCCTGGAATTTTGAGCAAACATCAATCACAGCATCAAAGCTTTGGATTTTATGCGAAATAATAGCCAGAAGAGGAAGAAGAGGGAGAGGAGCAGCTGGGAAGACTTCCTGGAGGAGGAGTCTTTGAAGGACCCTTCCCTGGTAGAGGGAGCAGGCCTACCCTGCAGGGCTCCAGTGGGAGAGAATAGGGAGGCTGTTCTAAAGCATGAGGAAGGACCCTCTTAGAGTCAGATGTTTCTAAGGATGGGATGGTTTGACTTGGAAAGTAGAGAGCTTCTTAATCCATGAGGTGTGTGAGCAGGTGCTGAATAGGGAGGCTGCAGAGGGCTTCCTGTTCTGGGTGGGTAGTTGGAGTGAACTTCACCTTTGAGATGCTTCCATGATTTGTATCCCTAAGCTACTAAAGAGATTAAACATGTCACATCATTGCCCCTCCCTAACGCTGAGATGCTCATCCCCCAAGGACCCAAAGTCATGACTTTAAGGATGGAAATTATTTATAGGTCATAATAATAGTGTTCCAACTAATGAATTTACAATAAAAAGACAGAGTCTGGTATCACCCACCATTTTGTAATATCCAACAAATGAATGGATCTCGGCACTGAGTATCAGTGGTAGCTGACCGTCCCAGAAAGAAACGCAGCCAGACTTTATATATTTCTGGTGAGACAGGACAGCCCCGTCTGTCATCATGTCAAAGGGGTTTGAGCCAGAGCCTGATCTACTCTCTGGATCCAGCCACCAATTTGAAGGAAGGGCAAAGAACAAATATACATGGTGAATGGTGCCATGCATATTCAATCAGCAAAGTCCAGAATGTGGATTCTCTGCAGGTCACAGAGCTGGGGTTCTTCAGCTGATAGATAAACTGCCAGGAAAAGTAAGAGATGGAGGTGGAAAGCTGGGGAGTAGGAGAGACCTAAAGGATGTACCAAATATAGAAAATGGGCACAACTATATGACAGTGTCTAGAGATGTACATTTGAGTGATAAAATTATCAGGAAAAGCAAGAGAGCAATAATTATAAAAGTTAGGATTATGTTTAGCTTTAGGGAAGGGAGAGGATTGTGAGTGGGATGGGTTGCCCAGAGGGGCTCCTGGGGGGGCTGGCCCTGCTCTGCTTCTTGATTTTGTTAATCTTACAGGCATGTTCACCTTACAATGATTCATTATGCTGTCTGTTTGCTTTGTGTGGTTTCCTGTTATTTTATAATAAAAAGGTTAAAAAAAGAATAAGTCACATGTGACTATTTTGGTAATCCTCCTTACATGCCAATATGTTGGCAGCATCTCTTCTGCTCTCAGTTAGGTGACCCTGACTGGTGGTGGGCCTCTTTCTTCCAGCCTCCCAGATGTGCTGAAATGAAGAGATTAAAAAAAAAAAACCAAAACAACGAGAATGGAGAAAAATGGCTGAGATGGAGAAAAATCATTGCTTAAAAACACCAGTGACAGCCAGAACAAGAAAGAGGCCCATCTGCAAACCTGTGGGTCTCCAGTTAAGCAGATGCGTCCCTTCCTAATTAATCCTTATTTGGTTGAGAATTGGTGTGGGTCCAAGCTGGGGAGAGGGGGAGATGGTGGTGGGAGCCGGAGTCCTGTGAGAAACCTGAGGCTGTCTCGTCCTTTCCATCCCAGGGGACCCCCATGCTTTGAACAGTTGCCCTGGGAAGCTCGGCAGGTCCCCTGGGCCCCTCAGCCTCCTGGGACAGGTGCTAATCCATTTCCTGTGAGATAAGGCAGAGGAACATATTTAGATAAGAACAAAATCAAACTGAAACTTCCTTAGGGGGTGGTGTAGAAGGTTCTGGAACCCACTCAGTGGCACCAAGGTTTACAGTCTGGTGAGCAGGGAGCCTGATCCTTGTCTTATGCTAGAAGCAGCACCAGGCCACCAAAATAATGTGTGTGTGTGTGCGTGCGTGTGTGTGCATGCTTGTGTGTTAGTGTGTGTGCCTGCACCGGGGGCCCTGGAAGAGATGGGCCTGACTCCTGCCCCCAAGGGCTCAAATAACGGTTCCCTGGGATGGGCCAGGCAGAGGGTGCCGTGGAGAAACTCAGCTCTGGAAGTTGGAAGGTCTAGCCCTGTCCTANATGCTTGTGTGTTAGTGTGTGTGCCTGCACCGGGGGCCCTGGAAGAGATGGGCCTGACTCCTGCCCCCAAGGGCTCAAATAACGGTTCCCTGGGATGGGCCAGGCAGAGGGTGCCGTGGAGAAACTCAGCTCTGGAAGTTGGAAGGTCTAGCCCTGTCCTAAATACTGCTGTGTGACTCCACGGAAACTACACGACTCCTCCGGTCCTCTGATGTCTCACATGAAAAATGGGGGTTGTAATAAGACGACCTAGTGGTCCCCCCTAGTTTTAACAGTGAGGGACTCTAAACTGGAGGATTTCTCAGGCTCATATTTCTTCGATCTTCAACCTGGGCACCAAAGAGCTTTCTTTCTATGAAAAGCCTCCAGCCTGTGCTTACACCTCACTGCTGGGGGAGTTGCTGAGCTGCCTTGACGCCCAACCTTCTCATTTCTTAGGATCTTTGAAAATAAGGGACATCTCAGCTTTCTGGACTTGTTCCCAAAGTCGGTGGTGTCCACACACCTTGTGAGAGTTAGAAAAGGCACCCTGGAGCAGGCACAGCCCAGGCTGCTCGTCGTTCAGCTGATGGAGAGGGGGTAGTATCGCTATGCAAACTGGACTGGGAGCTCTTTTTTCCCCTAGAAGATACACCCTCATGGCAGCACACACAGCTTGGAGAACACAGCAAGGGCTGAATTTCAGGCTCCACTCATCCCCTTGGCAGGGTATCTTGGTCAGTCAATGACCTGTACAACCGTACGTGGTAGACCGTTTTACTCTCTTGTATTCCTGAAGGGGTTAGACCTTCAATCTTGCTCCCCCAAAAGCAAACAAACAAGCAGAGAGGAATCTCTAAAGAAATTTCCACATGAGCTTCAGTGCTCAGCACTGGGAGAGAGTAGAAAGCAAAGGGTTTCATAGAACCCTGGTTCAGTGACCCACTGGTGGGCTGAAGCCCTAGCAGACTGCTCCTAACCTCCTATTCATGGAGAAACAGAGTCAGCACATGGGGTCTCCCTCAGCTTCCTGCCCCCAGAGCTAGGAATCTAGTTACAGCCCCACCCCCGACCCCACTCCTCCATTCTCACCCTCTCCAGCTACACAGCCCTTCTCTGCATTTTCTGGATTTCTCCCTCGATCTAAGTCATCTATATTCACTTTCAGGTCTTCTTGAGCATATCTTCCTGGGCCAAGGGGAGGCTGAGACGGGACTTCCCTGATCCTCAACATGGGAGAGGTCTGCCTGTTACAAATTCCCATCACTTTCTGCACTTCTTCATGACACTCCATGGACTGGTAATTTACTTCTTCAGTTTCTCTTCTTGCCTGATAGACCACAGGCTGTTATGGGCAGGGGTGGTGCCCGCTGTGTTCATTTGCTGCAGCCTCAGTGCCTGGGCCCCAGCCTGCACGTGGACAGGGCGTGGGGGTGGGCAGTTGTGGTCTATGACTGAATGGATCAGTGTCCTTGCAAGGAAACAGGGATAACTGAATTTGTGAGTGACTACTTCAAGCTCCTGTGTCTTGCTTACCTGCAATGTGGTTCCCTGGACCCCTCAAAGGTGAGAAATGGGAGAAGATACAGCTCATCTAGGTTTATCCTGCTACTCTACAGCTTAGGAAACTGAGACCCCAAGAGTGTAAAGGAGGAGGAGCCTGCCTGAAGTCACTCAGCCAGGGAATGGCAGAGCCTGGGTTTCATCCTGGCTCAGGGCCTGTGGGAGAGACTGTCTAAGGGACAAGATCTTACCAGCAGCTCCCCCCACATGCACAGCACTTTACAGTTTCCAGAAAGCCATCACTGCACCCTCACACCAGGTGTGTAAGGCAGGCAGGCCAGGCACGCTGGGTCATCCTCAGTGTTCAGGTGGAGAGTCTGAGCCCAGCGCCTCCTGTGTGTGACCCTCCCAGCTCCCTGGAGAAGAGCATCTCAGAGGACAGTGTGAGCGAGCGGCTGTGAGACCTAGGCATCACTAACCTTGTGCTAAATCTGCTTTGAAAGTTTGTGTGTGTGTGTGTGAGCGTGTGTGAAATGGGGGCAGTGACTGCCTCAGCTGAGGTGGAAGGGGGAGGCTGAGTCAGGCATGGTGGGACTTAGAATCCAGGAGAGGAAGCTGGGTTTCCCCAGCAACAGAAGGGAAGCCACGGATGGCGTTTGACCCAGGGGGTGACACGCTCAGAGTGGGTTTTGGGAGCAACATCCCCTCCCCCTGGTACAAGTGAGGATTGGTGGGTGTGAGTCTGAGGCAAGTGTTGGGGGAGATGTGAGGATGGTTTCTTTCTTTTGTTGGGTGGGCGCTGGCAGGACAGGAAGAGGGGCGATGTGGGTGATTCCGAACACCTCCAGCCTTTGGCCTGTGGAGGAACAGTGAGCTCCTATTTTTGGAGCCGTGAAGCAGCAGGCCAGTTGTTGGGGGAGATGTGAGGATGGTTTCTTTCTTTTGTTGGGTGGGCGCTGGCAGGACAGGAAGAGGGGCGATGTGGGTGATTCCGAACACCTCCAGCCTTTGGCCTGTGGAGGAACAGTGAGCTCCTATTTTTGGAGCCGTGAAGCAGCAGGCCAGCATCTGGTCTGGGGCCGGGCTGCCCAGCTGCACACTCTGCTCCCACACCAGGGGCAGCCGTCTCCACCAGGGGCAGCCCCTGCGAAGAGGAGAAGGCCAGGCAGGGCCGGGGGCAGGGCGGGCACTGCTGGAACACACGTGGAGGCTGGGGAGTGGTCTCCAGGGTCACCCTTACCAGTGCTGGCCATGGGCACCCACGGAAAGTGAGACAAGCGGAGGGGTGCCCAGAAGAGGTGTGTGAACAAGAGGATGTGTGTGACACTGAGTGTAGCTGAGTGGGAGATTATGAGACCACACATGCACAAGCATGAAACTGTAGTGATTGTGTGTGTGTGTGGTGAATGTAAGCACGTGTGTGAACCCTGTGTGGGCAGCTGTGAGATTCTGTGCTGTGTGTGTACACCCAGGAGCAATGCAGGGGCTGGGTGGGCTGGAGGTGAGGGGCCAGCTCCGAGCCCAGAGGCCCTGCTCAGGGGCCAGAGAGTGTCAGCGCTCTCAAAGCCCTCAGAGCTCCTTCCTCCTAGACTAACGCTGGCCTCAGTCTGCAGCAGGACCTTGGGGGTCCGAGTCAGCCCCCGGGCGCTGCCTCCCTGCCAGGACTCAGTCCTCTGCACAGGCTGCCAACCTATGCTGCTGCCACCACATAGCTGGACCCAGGATGGGGGCAAAGGGACTCCAGAAAGCCTCGCCAAGCCAGCGACTTCAGGAGCTGGCGGCAGCCCTGGCTGTTGGCTCGGGCAGGGACTTCAATTCCAATTTGGCTCTCTGAGTGAAGGAGACAGCCCAGTGCTCATAGCAAAACAAAACAAAATAAAGCCTTGACTGGAGGGCAGGAGGCACAGTCCAGAGGCCCAGCTCTGTTACAGACCTGCTGCGTGACCTTGAGGAGGCCCCTTGCCCTCTCTGGATGATGGATTAACACGAATGCCTCTCACTTTGAGCTCAGAATGAACAGAGGTTTATCTGATCCACAAACTCCGGAGGAAAAATCCTGTGACCCAGTTGCACAAGATTATTTCCAAGCTCCTGAGGACAGAGGAGCCTGGCAGGCTACAGTCCATGGGTCGCAAAGAGTCGGACCCGACTGAGCAACTAAGCACAGCACAGAGGGCAGGTACTGAGTGGGATCCGGCAGGGCCGGCACACAATAGGGCCTCAAGAAGTGCCTGATGAGCTGGAGTGGTGAGTCCCGCCCTCTCGGGGAAGGCCGCTGGGTCTGTGCTCCAGGGGAAAGGGCTGGGGACAGACCTCCACCCCAGGCTGCGGAGAGTGAGGAAGCCGGGGAGGCCACGCCCCTGCGAGCCCTTAGGGTGTCTTTATGCCAGCTAGAAAAGACGCCCCCTAGGGTTGGCGCATCATAGCAACAAAGGGGCCCGTGAAGGTTCTGCGAGCACCTGCCAGGTGCCAGGGAAGGCCCGGGGCGCTTTCCATTAAACCCCCGCCACGGCGCTCTGATTCAGGCGTGGGGAGGCATGATCAGCCCCCGGCGGAGCGATGAGGGAGTGGAGGCTCCGCAGGGAGGAGCGCGGAGGAGCCGGCCTCACACCGCACACCCCGGCGGCCGGCGAGCAGCCGCCGCCAGCGCGCTCCCGCCCCGCGTGCGGCCGCCAGCCCAGCGCTGACCTGCCCGGGCAGGGCCGAGGATTTTCACAGCGCAGTGTCACGAGAGAGAGAGCGCGAGCGCGGGATTAAGAGGAACTCCTCGGGTGGGCCCGAGCCAGGGGCCAGGGGGAGGCCGGGCGGAAACCCAAAACCTCCGCAGCTGTTTCCAGTTTGCCGCGCGGCTGGGCGGCGTGGGGCGCAGGGCGCACGGCGCGCACCTCGGGGCCGCTCCCGGCTGTCACTGAGGGTCCCTCTCTTGTCCTCCGTCTCCGTGACTCTCAGTCTGTCTCCCGTTTTCCCTCGCGGAATCCAGGAAATCACTGAGGGCTCTGGTCCCTCCTTGCTCTCCCCCTCCTTGCTCCCGGCTCCTCCATGGTGCACGCCCGGCCTGCCTCAGCAGGCTCTGCTGCCAGGTACGGAGTCGCTGAGAAAGCCCAGGGCTCAGAGCCCAGCGTCAGGACGGTAGAGTGGTAGAGTGCTTGCACCGGAAGGCATGCCAAGGGCTCTGGGGACATGCTTCACTTCCTGGCCTCGCTCTGCTCCTCCATGCCCCACACCTTCCTTTCCCGGGCATCTCCACCACCTTCTTCCATCCGCCCCACCCCACTACCGACCAGCTTCACAGGCTGGGAGTGTCCATGAGGGATGAGGTTCCAGCGCTGACTTCACACTCCAGGCAGAAGGCAGGAAACCTCTGCTTCCCAGCGATCGCGAGGCCTGGTGTCCAAGAGCCCATCGGTGGAGACATGTCAGATAGTGATGAAGGCAGTAGGGGAGGAGTGAGAACCTGGGCTCGGGGGTGGGATAGAGCTGGGCGTAAATTCAGCTTCACTGCTTCCTAGCTGCTCTCCCTTCAGCAGGACACCCTGAGCCTCAGCTGTAAAATGGGTAGTCCTGGGCAGGGAGCAGGCCCAGCGCCTGGTGCTGAACAGAATTTAGGTTATAGGATCTGGTGCTCCATCCCCCTCCAGCCTGAGACTCTATACGATCTCAGCATCTCTCTCATGTTCTAACACTCTCCGTGGCTCCCCAGCACCTATAGAATCAACCCCACCCTCCTGCCCCACCTTTTGGCAGTCTAGGCTTTCCACTATCACTGCCAAACCTACCTTTGAAGTTCTTATCTTGCAAGCACTTGAGAGAAGCTGAAACAACATACTCGAAGTCTCCCACTGCCTTCCCCACCCCCGACCCCCACCACAGCCTTCCGTAGGAGCCCTTTCCACTGCCTCCCACGGTCCTCATATTTATGTCACTTAAGTTCTGTAATGCCTTCCATGATGTCTTCTGTTGCCATTCAGCTAGAAAAGGGGCATTTAGTCACTGCTTCAATTGACCTTCTTGGGGCTTCCCTGCTGGCTCAGACGGTAAAGAAACTTCCCACAATGCGGGAGACCTGGGTTTGATTGCTGGGTTGGGAAGATCCCCTGGAGAAGGGNAGAAAAGGGGCATTTAGTCACTGCTTCAATTGACCTTCTTGGGGCTTCCCTGCTGGCTCAGACGGTAAAGAAACTTCCCACAATGCGGGAGACCTGGGTTTGATTGCTGGGTTGGGAAGATCCCCTGGAGAAGGGAATGGCTACCCATTCCAGCATTCTTGCCTAGAGAATCGCATGGACAGAGGAGCCTGGTGGGCTACAGTCCACAGGGTCGCAAAGAGTCAGACATGACTGAGCGCCTACCACTTTCTCTTCACTTTTCACTTGACCATGCAGCTGCACAGAGAACGAACTTGGTGCCAGGCCCTGGGCGCAGAGAAAAGAGCCAGAACTGCCATGCTCCAGTGTGGGGGCTGGGGATGAGCTTCACTCATGGCATTTGCATGGGAGCAGATGTGCCAGGAGTGGAGTACCAGGGAGAGCTGAGGGCATTTGACAGGGGCTCCCAGTGGGTCCACTTCTTCCCCCTGCAGACCTGCCCACCCAGCCCTCATCACTTTTCAGCTGCCTGACAGTGTACTTCCCTGGGTAAGCTTAGAGTTTAGATTCTAAGCTACAGGCCAGGTGCCAAGGCCTCCAGTCACCACTTAGGAAGGAAGGCTTATCACAGGCATGGGTCACCAGCTTGCACTTGCCAACCTCCAAGTCAAGGAACTCAACATTACCAAAGGAATAGGGAAGAGTCAGTTACAGCTGTATTGGAGTGTCGCTTCTGTTACTTCCTAGCTTTTAAATCTTAATCAGTTTGTTTGTTTGTTTTGGCTGCATTAGGTCTTCACCTAGAGCCAGACATCCTGGAATGTGAAGTCAAGTGGGCCTTAAAGCATCACTACAAACAAAGAGAGTGGAGGTGATGGAATTCTGGTTGAGCTATTTCAAATCCTAAAAGATGTTGCTGTGAAAATGCTGCACTCAGTATGTCAGCAAATTTGGAAAACTCAGCAGTGGCCACACGACTGGAAAAGGTCAGTTTTCATTCCAATCCCTAAGAAAGGCAATGCCAAAGAATGCTCAAACTACTGCACAATTGCACTCACCTCACACGCTAGTAAAGTAATGCTCAAAATTCTCCAAGCCAGGCTTCAGCAATACGTGAACTGTGAACTACCAGATGTTGAAGCTGGTTTTAGAAAAGGCAGAGGAACCAGAGATCAAATTGCAAACATCCATTGAATCATCAAAAAAGCAAGAGAGTTCCAGAAAAACATCTATTTCTGCTTTATTGACTATGCCAAAGCCTTTCACTGGGTGGATCACAATAAACTGTGGAAAATTCTGAAAGAGATGAGAAGACCAGACCACCTGACCTGCCTCTTGAGAAATCTGTATGCAGGTCAGGAAGCATCAGTTAGAACTGGACATGGAACAACAGACTGGTTCCAAATTGAGAAAGGAGTATGTTAAGGCTATGTATTGTCACCCTGCTTATTTAACTTCTATGCAGAGTACATCATGAGAAACGCTGGGCTGGATGAAGCACAAGCTGGAATCAAGATTGCCGGGAGAAATATCAATAACCTCAGATATGCAGATGGCACCACCCTTTGGCAGAAAGTGAAGAAGACTTGAAGAGCCCCTTGATGAAAGTGAAAGAGGAGAGTGAAAAAGTTGGCTTAAAGCTCAACATTCAGAAAACTAATATCATGGCATCCAGTCCCATCACTTCATGGCAAATGGATGGAGAAACAGTGGAAACGATGGCTGACTTTATTTTGGGGGGCTCCAAAGTCACTGAAGATGGTGACTGCAGCCATGAAGTAAAAAGACACTTACTCCTTGGAAGAAAAGTTATGACCAACCTAGACAGCATATTAAAAAGCAGAGACATTACTTTGCCAACAAAGGTCCGTCTAGTCAAGGATATGGTTTTTCCAGTAGTCATGTATGGATGGAGAGTTGGACTGTGAAGAAAGCTGAGCTCCTAAGAATTGATGCTTTTGAACTGTGGTGTTGGAGAAGACTCTTGAGATTCCCTTGGACTGCAAGGAGATCCAACCAGTGCATCCTAAAGGAGATCAGTCCTGGGTGTTCATTGGAAGGACTGATGCTGAAGCTGAAACTCCAATACTTTGGCCACCTCATGTAAAAGACACTTACTCCTTGGAAGAAAAGTTATGACCAACCTAGACAGCATATTAAAAAGCAGAGACATTACTTTGCCAACAAAGGTCCGTCTAGTCAAGGATATGGTTTTTCCAGTAGTCATGTATGGATGGAGAGTTGGACTGTGAAGAAAGCTGAGCTCCTAAGAATTGATGCTTTTGAACTGTGGTGTTGGAGAAGACTCTTGAGATTCCCTTGGACTGCAAGGAGATCCAACCAGTGCATCCTAAAGGAGATCAGTCCTGGGTGCTCATTGGAAGGACTGATGTGGAAGCTGAAATTCCAATACTTTGGCCACCTGATGTGAAGAGCTGACTCATTTGAAAAGACCCCAATGCTGGGAAAGATTGAAGGCAGGAGGAGAAGGGAACGATGGAGGATGAGATGGCTGGATGGCATCACTGACTCAATGGGCATGAGTTTGAGTAAACTCTGGGAGTTGGTGATGGACAGGCAGGCCTGGTGTGCTGTGGTCCATGGGGTCGCAAAGATCAGACACGATTGAGCGACTGAACTGAGCTGAACTGAACCATGTCATCAATTGTGTTAATTGGGCATCTAGGCTAACTTTGTTGGGTTTGTGAACAGATTGAACTTACAAATGCCCTCTTGAAATGGAACTCGTTCATATGTAAGGGTCTTAAAGAAGACTCCATTTTTGTTCAGAAAAAATATGACCCCAAAATGTCTACAACAAAAGACATTTCAGTTCAGTTCAGTCACTTAGTCATGTCCGACTCTTTCAGTTCAGTTGCTCAGCCTTGTCCGACTCTTTGCGACCCCATGAATCGCAGCACGCCAGGCCTCCCTGTTCATCACCGACTCCTGGAGTTCACTCAGACTCACGTCCATCGAATCAGTGATGCCATCCAGCCATCTCATCCTCTGTCGTCCCCTTCTCCTCCTGCCCCCAATCCCTCCCAGCATCAGAGTCTTTTCCAATGAGTCAACTCTTCGCATGAGGTGGCCAAAGTACTGGAGTTTCAGCTTTA
>SJYT01070001.1:105947-139110 GCA_006410635.1 Cephalophus harveyi | reverse complement strand
CATGAGGTGGCCAAAGTACTGGAGTTTCAGCTTTAGCATCATTCCTTCCAAAGAAATCCCAGGGCTGATCTCCTTTAGAATGGGCTGGTTGGATCTCCTTTCAGTCCAAGGGACTTTCAAGAGTCTTCTCCAACACCACAGTTCAAAAGCATCAATTCTTCAGTGCTCAGCTTTCTTCACAGTCCAACTCTCATATCCATACATGACCACTGGAAAAACCATAGCCTTGACTAGATGGACCTTTGTTGGCAAAGTAATATCTCTGCTTTTCATTATGCTATCTAAGTTGGTCATAACTTTCCTTCCAAGGGGCAAGCGTCTTTTAATTTCAGAGCTGCAATCTCCATCTGTAATGATTTTGAAGCCCAGAAAAATAAAGCCAACCACTGTTTCCACTGCTTCCCCATCTATTTCCCATGAAGTGATGGGACCAGATGCCATGATCTTCATTTTCTGAATGTTGAGCTTTAAGGCAACTTTTTCACTCTCCTCTTTCACTCTCATCAAGAGGCTTTTTAGCTCCTCTTCACTTTCTGCCATAAGGGTGTTGTCATCTGCATATCTGAGGTTATTGATATTTCTCCCAGCAATCTTGATTCTAGCTTGTGCTTCTTCCAAGCCAGTGTTTCTCATGATATACTCTGCATATAAGTTAAATAATCAGGGTGTTGCCCTGGTTTCTTACAGCTGCTGCTGTACTGCAGCTCACTCACAGTACACACAGAGTCCACACAAGCCTTGTAGATCCACAACAGGGCAGAAGAGGTAGAAGCTGGGGGCAGTGATCAGCTGTGAGGGACAAAGGGAATGTACACCTGAGGCTGCATGTGAGCAGAGCAAAGGGAAAAAATACAGACACGTGTACAGGCAGTGCATTTGGAGACAGCTTCAACTCCTGTATGCAGCCAGCCCAAGCTGACAGGTTGCATGGGGCCCAATTGCTCCAGCATTCTATCCCTGTTGAGTAAGAATCCCAGCTCAGGGAGGGGAAAAAAAACATTTAAAGGGGACAAAGCCAGCTTGTGCCTGACTGCAGCAACTTAGGATCAGTCACCACCCCTAGTAGGGCGACAGTGGCCACTGAGCATAGAGGAAGCCCTGCCTCATGCCCAGTTCCAGCTCTAGCCTCCATCTCCAACCCCATCTCCTACTAAGGTGGTAGTTTCCAACACACCCTGGGGAAAACTGTGCCTGGCATCCACATCAAATCAAAACCTCCACCAAAGGCATTGGGCACACAGCCTGCAAAGTCATGCCTTCATGTAAGAACACACCTTCAAGACTGCAGTTGGTAAATGTTTGACCTAAATTCATGGAAACAGAGAAAGTTAAGCAAAATGAAACTGTTCTCAATTTGAAGAGTAAAATAAAAAACCTGAGAAAAATAATGAAACAGTTTAAAAGATGAATTTTAAAAAATAGTAATAAAACTGTGAACTAAATCATGGGAAAGAATAAATGTACACAGTGAAAATTTTATCAAGGAATTAGAAAATACAAGAAGACCCAATTGGAAATAAAGAATTCAAAAGCTGAAATAAACACACACACACACA
Source organism: Cephalophus harveyi (assembly GCA_006410635.1). NCBI lineage: Eukaryota > Metazoa > Chordata > Mammalia > Artiodactyla > Bovidae > Cephalophus > Cephalophus harveyi. The sequence continues at coordinate 137,554 of SJYT01070001.1, read as the reverse complement.
CACATACAAGGAATGAATTTGCAAATGATGCTTCATATAGAAAACGCTCCAACCAACAACTACTAGAACTAATAAATGAATTCAGCAAAGTTGCAAGATGCAAGATTAATATACAGAAATCTGCTGATAAATATATAAAAGTTTGTCTCTCCTCCTGTCCCCATCCCCTGGTTCTATTTCTCTGGAGAGCCTGACTATACATTTACCTTGATAGAAATCAGCATTTAAGCTATGTTCAGGTTTACCAAAACCTTCTCCTTAGTTCCATATGTATATTAGCAAAACAAACTATCAGATATCTAGTACTGAATGATAGTATCTCACAAATATGACCTAAAAAATTGTTCTTTTCTAGTAGCTTCATTTTTTTCCTTTTTTTGTTAACTGATATCCAATTTATGGTAAAAATATTCTCTAGAATTTTTAGTATTTAGATAGATCACAAATCCATCTCCATTTTCCTAAATGTACTAATGAAAATGAGTGAGTTTTGTGCCTGAATTATCTAAAGAATCTGTACCTTCCAACATTAAAAGTTTCTATGCTTAATTTGGCACATGTCATCCTAGATAAAGAGATTATTATTCAAAATTTAATTAAAATAGGAAAAACGTGTGCCAAGTTTCAAGAAAAATAATATATAGAAAGTATGTTGGAGGCAACTATGAGGAACATAAAATTACGTAACTCAGTTGCTTACATCAAGCATTTACAGTAAATGAAATTTAGTCTAAAATATTATCCCACAATTATGTCATTCCTTTCTTTTTTTATATAGCTAGAGAATCTAATGAGTGCTAGTATAGTGTGTTACTGTGTAGCACATGGTGTAGTGGAAAATGAGGAAGAATTCAAATATAAATATAATCTTCTTGCCATATTTATCAGACCTATTATGATTATAGAAATCTATCTAAACTAATTCCAGCTTTATACAAAAGATTTATTGGCACATGTAACCAATCTTTTTCAAGTAGTGTACCTGGGCCATAGGGTAACAGGATCAGAGGACCTGAAAACTGCCAAAATTCCCTATATCTTTTGCCCTTTTTTTTTTTAAAATCTGCATGTATTCTCTTTATTCAGTCAATCTGGTATTTTTCCACTGGCTTAGAAATGAGAGTACCAAAAATCTTATGGATATTGTTCATCTTTCTTTTGAAGAAGAACGGAAACTTTTTGTCTAATGTTAATTCTAAAAAATCTCCAAGAAGTGTTATTCTTGACATAGATTGGATAAAATTCTATCTTTGAACAAATAATAGTCAGGGAGGTGGAGTATCATAATGGAGCCAACTTCAGTCAGCTACTGCTTCCTAGACCAATCCTTGCAGACACAGAAGTCTGTACCAGAGGTATACAATGGAAGGGAGAACAGTAGTACATGTATAACAGTAGTACATGTATAACTAAGGGGAAGAAGAATGAGAAGAGACTCATTAGGTGTCTACTACACTGTCCTCAAGAGTTAAAATAACTGAGTTGGCATACACAACATTCTATTAACTTTTAGAGTGAAATCTTAGGACATCGATTAGTTTGTTCACATACAATTTGCTTTGAACACACTTAAACACAAATATTTCAGGAATGGGAATAAAGTGAATCATACCCAGAGTACAGAGATCAATTAGAACTGTGACATTACAGTGCTGAATTGCCTGTATTCAAGGAAATAACTGCCATTTTCTCAAGACACCTAATTTGACAGCTCACAAAGCTCTACCACACTTGATATTTATAATCCTAATTATGAGAGCATAGCAGAAATTACCAACATTGTATTATCAACAAATAATACATCAGAATATCTCAACAAACAGACTCAAAATGAAAGGTTCTCATACAATAAAAAAAATGGAGTGCTTATAAATAAAGACTAAAGTTGTGGTATCTAAAATGGCACAATCATTTCCCCTGAATTATGTTCCAGAAAATAAATAACACTTTAAAAGAAACATAGCATTGCCTGCAGAGTTTGAAATTGCAGCCTCCAACAACATTACTTCCTGTTGATATCAATTTGGCTCAGGGGCAAGATGTTTAACTAGCAGTTTGTCCCCAACTGAGTACCAACACTGTCTGCAGATGACCATGTCTGTACACATGGTCGGATATTGGGTCAAGACTTTGTTCCATAGCTCAGTGACAGCATTCTGCTTGCAGCAAATGGCCCAGTTATTAAATGAGAAAATATCCACCATCATGCTCTTGTATCTAAACTGACAATGTTGGCACTGCTTCCAACTCTTTCAATAATCCTCACACGAGGGATTTTCCTCCTTTATTGAATACTTAAAGGAGTTGGAAATCTTCAGAGGTCATAATCCATGATCATGAGTGCAATATTTCTTATACAGCAGTTTTGTTTTGTTTGTTTGCTTTCTTTTGTCTTAGCCACATTCACTGATTTTTGTCTCATGTTTTGTGAAAGCTTTAACCATTCCATACCATCTGTTATTGCGTAGTCACTAAGTCTTATCTAAGTCATTGTGACACCATGGACTGTAGCCCTCCAGGCTCATCTGTCCATGGAATTTCCCAAGCAAGAATACTGGAGTGGGTTGCCATGTCCTCCTCCAGGGAATCTTCCCAACCCAGGAATCAAACTCTCATCTCTTGCATTTCCTGCATTGGTAAGTGGATTCGTTATCACCGAGTCATCAGGGAAACCCTCCTAAACCATCTACTACAGGAAAATCTTTCAGAGGAGAGTGAATGTAAATTATTCATCTTTTCTTTCCCTAGCACAGATTCTACTCTAGGAAGCACTTGAGAAAAGTTCGTTGATTAAATAAATACAATCAGCTCTTCATATCCACAGATTTTTGCATCCATGGATTCAACCAACCATGGATTGAAATTATTCCAAAAACTTCCAAAAAATTTCCAAAAGCAAAATTTGATTTTGTTCCATGTTGACACTGTTTACATGATATTTATATTGCATTTACCATTATTTACATAGCATTTCCATTGTGTTCAGTTCAGTTCAGTCGCTCAGTTGTGTCCGACTGTTTGCGACCCCATGAATTGCAGCACACCAGGCCTCCCTGTCCATCACCAACTCCCAGAGTTCACGCAAACCCATCCATCGAGTCAGTGATGCCATCCAGCCATTTCATCCTCTATTGTCCCTTTCTCCTCCTGCCCCCAATCCCTCCCAGCATCAGAGTCTTTTCCAATGAGTCAACTCTTCGCATGAGGCGGCCAAAGCACTGGAGTTTCAGCTTTAGCATCATTCCTTCCAAAGAAATCCTAGGGCTGATCTCCTTCAGAATGGACTGGTTGGATCTCTTTGCAGTCCAAGGGACTCTCAAGAGTCTTCTCCAACTCCACAGTTCAAAAGCATCAATTCTTCAGCACTCAGCTTTCTTCACAGTCCAACTCTCACATCCATACATGACCACTGGAAAAACCATAGCCTTGACTAGACGGACCTTTGTTGGCAAAGTAATGTCTCTGCTTTTCATTATGCTATCTAGGTTGGTCATAACTTTCCTTCAAAGGAGTAAGCGTCTTTTAATTTCATGGCTGCAATCACCATCTGCAGTTATTTTGGAGCCCCAAAAATAAAGTCAGCCACTGTTTCCACTGTTTCCCCATCTACTTGCCATGAAGTGATGGGACAAGATGCCATGATCTTAGTTTTCTGAATGTTGAGCTTTATAAGTACTTGGATTAGAGAGGTTTGGTAACTTTCTAAAGTCACATAGCTAGTAAGAGGCAGAATCAAGAGTTAAATTGAGGACTGTGTTGATATTTTAATTTAAGGACTTAAGTTTAATTGAGGACTGTGTTGATATTCCATGAGCTTGATCTGTTATTATTTACTTTGTCAAGTCACTAAAGTACAATAACTAATTTTATCTGAACTCAGGGCCATGAAATTCTTTATGCAGCTTTCCAATACCTAAGAATTATCTTTGGATCTAAGAAAAGAACCAAAAATAATATTTTTAATAAATCTCAGCCATATAATTTTCATTCTTAAGCTATAGAAAGTAACTATAAATATTTAGCTATGTCAACTTACAAATGGTGTTTATACATTTCTGTCCAATTTTTTCAACCTTGACAGCACATTGGAGTCAGAGAGAACTTAGCCATTTATCTCCCAGAGTCAAATAACATGATTGTGGATATCAAGGCAAGGAGAGGCCAAATCCTTTGCCCATGATAAAGATGAGGTTAGAGGGATTTCCCTGGTGATCCAGTGGCTGAGATTCTATGTTCCCAGTACTAGGTCCACAGGTTTGATCCCTGGTCAGTCAGTAAAGATTCTGCATGCTGCAGAATACTCAAAAGCAGGGTGGGAAGATGGAATTAGAACCACAGAAAAGAGGAAAAAAATCATTGATAAATTAAAATAAATACATTTTTCTTTTTCTTCTTAATATGTTACACACACTTACCTTAAAATGACTGCTAAAAATCATATCTTAACCAAATAAGAAAGTTGAAAAATTGAAACCTAAGAAAGTTATAAATGAGAAAAATTTCCTTTGACTGCTACAGATGAAAGTGAAGAAACTAAACTATTTCTTTTATTTCTGAGGTAGAACCTGTTTAAAAAATAATAATAATAACTGAGTAAATTTTAAAGATCTTATTGGCTTTTTCAGTGATTCATGAATTGGACAGTATCCCATTTGCAAAATAATGATGCTCTAAGAAACTGTACAAAATGAGACTTTTATAGGCAGAAAGAATCAGGAGCAAGGAAATCATACAACAAAATGTGGATTGGTTGTGGCAAGGTCATTTTCCTTCACTGGCTAGTGGATGACCTCACCATTTCAAGTCAGATGACTCCTGATTGACTGAATTAACATTCAGTTTCTAAGAGTTTGTCTCAGTTTGGTGATATGGAGCTTAACATACTCCATTCGAGAGTCACATTTGTCTTGTTTTTGACAATTACCTTTTATTGATCGGGCTCAGCTTTACTTAGAGATGTGATCGAAATTTAAAGCATTAGTGCCTCTCTGAGCTACTGCTCTGAAGTTCTCACAGGTTTTTGCTGATCCCTGTGTAGTATTCCCAGCTGATGAGACTTTTTGCTGAATCTCTGAGGTGTTCACAGGTCACTACTTAAGGTTCACCTATTTTAGTTAGGCTTTCTCTTCCTTGTTTGTCTGATGTTTCAATCTTAAGGAAACCATTGCTTGGTGGTTAGTGAATTTGAAACTGCATTTAAAGCTCTTGAGAGAATACAGCTCACAGGGGAGACTATTATTGTTATAAGCAGGATAATTCCCAAAGTTTGGAGTACACTTCAGAGCCATGGTTCCCAAGAGCCAAATCAATCAGAATCAAGTAAGTAAAAAAAAAAAAAAAAATTAAGATCCCATTGAAAGAATCACTTTCTTGTTCAGCGACTTTATATAGGTAAGTCTCAGCCTCCCCAGATGTGTCAATTCAGGGGTAGCAGGTGGTGTTGGAAACACATAAATATCTCCTTGCTCAGCTGAAAGATAATCAAGGACTTTTTTTGTCATCAAGAACAATTTTGATAAGAGAGTCTAGGAACTTTTTTGAACAACTATTGCTTTAGCAATAGATTCTTAAGTATCTTCAGAGTTAAAATAGAGATTCCTAATCATAGCCACATTTAACTTATTAATCAGAGAAGTAGAGGTCTACCAAAGAAAGTGAATCCTGAATCCTGAATGCCTCCTGGTAGATCCCTTCTAGCTCAACAATGCAAATCTAGGGAGCTGATTAATGTGATATCTCAGTTTGGTTGTAGACAGTTAGAGCCACAGTTGGATAATCTAGGAGGCACTGCCTGGTCATGCACCAGTTATCCAGACATCCATAGACCCAAGGAGCATAATAACAACCACAGACAAAGATAAATCTTGTCAGGGTATAAAACAGTCTAGTAAAAATTGCATTGTTAATGGTTTTATTGGATTTCCTAATGGCTCATTGGTAAAGAATTTTCCTGCAATGCAGGAGACACAGATTCAATCCCTGGGTCAGGAAGATCCCCTGGAGAAGGAAATGGCAACCTACTGTATTACAACCAACTCCTGTATCTCATGGATAGAGAATCCTGGTGGTCTGCCATTTGTGTGGTCACAGAAGAGTCAGCCATGACTTGGTGACTAAACAACAACAAAGGAGATTTATTTATAAGGATATTTGCATTTGTTCATTCAAACCAGGGGTCAGTTTTTAGAACATACAAGAAATAAATCTCAGAGAACAAGATGGCAAAAGAGTAGGTGGACATGGAGTCCATCTCTCTCCACAGACACATCAGGAATACACCTTCAGACACAGAAATGCTTGCAGAACACCAGTTGAGACCAGACAGGAGTACCTGAGCACTGGTAAAGAATATATAGAACCATGCAAAACTTGGTAGGATGAAGGAGCTAGGAAGAAAAACAGGAGTGTTAGTAGGACTGGACCTGCCCTTGACAGGTGGGGGAACTGAAGCAGGGGTCCAATCCCCACATCGGGGTAATTGTCTGCTTCAGAAGAGAAATATTTAAGGGTGAGAGTGAAACAGCTGATCTGTGGCAGCCTAAATGGAATGAGAATAAGACAGTCCTTGCCACAGCCATAGTACCCCAGACAGGAATTAAGGTCCCCTAGAAGGGGCAGTGACTGGGAGCTGGAGTTTAGGGATTGTGGAGCAATCACAGTGTGAGGGCTGCAGTTGACTGTGGAGAAACAGAGAGGAGGAGACTGTGGTGGGAAATGTCTGAGGAGGAAAGCCAGGAAGCCAAGGAAGCAAGGCAAAACTGCTAAGTCATGCATAGAGGGTGGAGCCATCCTCATAACCTCTCTCTCCCCTCACACCAGCACTGACAGCTGAACAATAGTGAGGCTGGCCCATCAACTGCCTGGTGCACCGAACTGCAGAGTAGAACACCGCCCCCCAGGGTGTCCTTTAAGTGACTGATGCACCTGAACTACAGAGTAGGACCCTACCCAGGGTGCCTGATGTGCCGATCTGCAGAATAGGACCCAAGCCAGGGAGGGGGAGACGGGTGCACTCTATATGCCTAACTCACTGAACAACAGAGAAGAACCTTAGGCAAATGAGCCCTCTAAGTGCCAGAAAGGGTGGAGCTATGGAGAAAGACTAGCCAAAAAGGCCTTCTGATCGCTAGTTACCAGACACTTGAACAAAAGACTCTGATAGGGACATAACTCCTGTGGATAAGGCAGTCCCTCTCCCTGTATACTCGGCGCCACCAGGGTCCCTGTGGCACAAGCAGCTGCACCAACTTCAGGCTCAACCCTCACTGAGGCAGAGCTGGCACAGGCAAAAAAAAGTCTTGGGTCTATGCATAAGGGGTCATTTTGGTAATTTCCAACTCTTTGGGATTCTGTGGACTGTGGCCTGCCAGGCTTCTCTGACAGTGGGGTCCTCCAGACAAGGATATTGGAATGTATTGGCCAATACTGGTTGCCATACCCTTCTAGAGCACTATATTTCCTGCTGCCCTAGCCACCAATGCCCGAGAACCTGGTGCTGCTAGAACCCCTGTGACCCAAGCAGCTGCATTACCTCTACACCTTGCCCTCATAGGGGCAAACCTAAGTCCTCCAGGGCAGCCTCAGGAGCAAACCCCAGTGGACAACCCACATGCAGAGGTGGAAATAAAACCACAAGTGAAACCCAGGGGCAGTTTGGCTAAGGAAGAAGACCCAAAATCTTCCCACCAGCTGTATAAGCTGCAGATTAAATCCACATGATCAATTAGGCAGACTCTGTATCTATGGAATATATAAGAGGACACTGAGAGCTCCCACAAAAGAAAGCATGCTAGTTTTGAGAGCTGTGGACATTGGAAGCAAGAACACACAGAAGTTGGACCGCATTAGAGTCTGAGCTTGCCGCACAACATGTCCAGAGAACAGAGCAATGTTGGAAGGCACCCTAAGGGGGCAAGTTGGACTGTGATTCCCAGCGATGGAAAGGACCCTGACAGCAGTGACTCAAGATAAATATTTACTGTTCTTAGATTTTGATTTGTTCTTCACTTTTTTTGGATTTTTCTTTTTTCTTTTTTACCTCTGTTGTAGTTATCTATTTTATTAGCACAAAAAATCAAATTAAGCTTTTGAGTTTTGTTTTGTCAATTACACTTTTTATTATTGTTATAAACCTCTATTTTGGCCTTTTTCAAAGTTCTGTGGTGTTTCCTTTCTTTTTTTTCTCTTTTTTTAATTTTCATTTTTAAATTTTTTTAAACCTATTATTACTTTTTCTACATTTATTCATCATTTGCTTTTCTTACTGTTCTTTTCCTCTTGCAGTTAATATTTAATGTACATAAATCATCTTTATATACCTCTATTTAACTTTGCATATCTATTCTTTCTTTCCTTTCCTCTCACCATATTTGTTAGTTTTATCTTCATTGCTTTATTCCCCACTTGTCACCTTGCTTTAGTTTTGCTTTCCAGTTTGTGCTTTAGTTAGTTTTATTCTTAACTGGTACATACCATTTTTGGTTTTCTTTGTTTGTGGGGTCAATCTGTTGTACTTTATTTTGGGGGGACTGGTTTGATTTTGCTTATGGGAGTATATGTATATGTGTATATTCCATTATTTTAATTATTATTTGCCTGATTGTGTAACTGCCATTTGTCTGGGGTTCATCTTTTGGCTTCTAGTTTTTGGGTATCTGTTTAATCTCACTTAATGCCATAACAAACCACCTGTGGAATCTTCATTCCTGCCCAGAGGTCAAGCCCTGAGGCTTTGGAGTGGGAGCACTGACTCTAAGACCCTAGACTAGCAGAGATCTTCTAACACTAGGGAGTATCAAACTCCCACAAAGGAAACCACTTAAATACAAGACCTGGCATCATGCAGCCACCAGTAGCACCTGATGCAGTATGCCTCATCCAAACAACAAGCAAGACAAAAATGCAAACACAGTCATCAGCAGACAGGATTACCACCTCACTCAGCCCTGCCCATCAGAGGAAAAAAAAAAAACTCAGCACAAATTTCACCCTATATGAAACTTACACAGACCACTGGACCAACCTTAGGAGGGCAGAAACCAAAAGTAAGAAAGAATTCAACCTTGAAGCCTGGGAAAAGGAGACCTCAAACACAATAAGCTTAAAAAAAGTAAAGAAAAGGCAGAGAAATACTGCATATATGAAGGAACAAAATAGAAGCACAGATGTCCAAATAAATGAAGAGGAAATAGGCAAACTACCTGAAAAAGAATTTAGAATAATGATAGTAATGATGATCAAAAACCATGAAAACAGAATGGAGAATAAGCAAAAATCAATTAACAAAGACCTAGAAGAATTAGAAATAAATATTAAAAGAAGAATTAAAAATAAATATTCAGAGACAAACAATACAATTACTGAACTTAAAAATACTCTAAAGAATCAATAGCAGAATATCTGAAGCAGAAGAACAGAGCAGTGAGATGGAAGATAAACTAGTGGAAATAACTGCTGAAGAGCAGAATAAAGTAAAAAGAATGAAAAGAAATGAGGATAGTCTCAGAGACCTCTGGGACAATATTAAATGCACCAACATTTAAATTGTAGGGATCTGAGAATAAGAAGAGGAAAAGAAACAGTGTGAGAAAAATTTTGAAGAGATTATAGTTGAAAATTTCCCCAACATAAAAAAGGAAATCATCAATCAAGTCTAAGAGGTGCAAAGAGCCCCATACAGGATAAACCCAAGAAGAAAAATGCCAAGACACATACTAATCAAACTAACAAAGATTAAACATGAAGAATATGAAAAGCAGGAAAGGAAAAGCAACAAGTGACGTGAAAGTAACCCCCATACAACTAACAGCTGATCTTTCAGCAGAAACTCTGCAGGCCAGAAGGGAATGGCAGGATATATTTAAAGAACTGAAAAGGAGATATCTACAACTAAGATTACTTTACCTGGCAAGGATGTCATTGAAAATTCATGGAGAAATAAAAAACTTTTCAGACAAGCAAAAGTTAAGAGAACAGTATCACCAAACCAACTTTACAACAAATGTTAAAGGGACTTATATAGTTAGGAAATATAAGAGGAGAAAAACATATACAAAAACAAACCCCAAACAATTAAGAAAATGGCAATAGGAACACCAGTTCAGTTGAGTTCAGTCACTCAGTTGTGTCCAACTCTTTGCGATCCCATGAATCGCAGCATGCCAGGCCTCCCTGTCCATCACCAACTCTTGGTGTTCACTCAAACTCATGTCCATTGAGTCGGTGATGCCATCCAGCCATCTCATCCTCTGTTGTCCCCTTTTCCTCCTGCCTCCAATCCCTCCCAGCATCAGAGTCTTTTCCAATAAGTCAGCCCTTCACATGAGGTGGTCAAAGTACTGGAGCTTCAGCTTTAGCATTATTCCCTCCAAAGAACACCCAGGGCTGATCTCCTTCTGAATGGACTGGTTGGATCTCCTTGCAGTCCAAGGCACTCTCAAGAGTCTTCTCCAACACCATAGTTCAAAAGCATCAATTCTTCAGCTCTCAGCTTTCTTCACAGTCCAACTCTTACATCCATACATGACCACTGGAAAAACCATAGCCTTGAACATATATATAAATAATTACTTTAAATGTAAGCTGATTAAATTTTCCAACCAAAAGACACAGGCTAGCTGAATGGATAAAAAAATAAGATCTGTATATAGGCTGTCTACAAGAAACCCACTTCAGACCTAAAGACCTAAATAGACTGAAAGTGAGAGGATGGAAAAATATATGCCATACAAATGGAATGCAAAAGAAAGCTGGAATAGCAATCTTTATATCACACAAAGCAGACCTTAAAATAAAAATATTACAAGAGATAAGGAAAGACACTACATAATGATAAAGGGATCAATCCAAAAGGAAGACATAACAACTATAAATATCTATGCACCCAACATAGGAGCACCTCAATACATAAGACAAACACTAACAGACATGAAAAGAGAAATTGACAGTAACAAAATAATAGTAGGAGACTTAGCATTCCACTCACAAAAATGGATAGATAATCAAGACAGAAATTTAATAAGGAAACACATGTCTTAAATGATACATTAGACAAGATGGATCTCATTGATATCTTCAGGACATTCCATCCAAATGCAGAATAAACCTTCTCAAGTGCACATGAACATTCTCCAGGATAGACCACATCTTGGGTCATTAATCAAACCTCAATAAATTTAGGAAAATTGAAATGATATCAATTATCTTTTCCAACCACAACACTATGAGACCAAATATCAATTACAAGAAAAACACTGCAAAAAAACACACAAATACGTGGAGATTAAAACTCAAAGCCTATGGGATGCAGCAAAAGCAGTTCTAAGAGGGAAGTTTATAGCAATACAATGCTACCTCAAGAAACAAGGAAAACATTGAATAGACAACCTAGCTTTACACCTGAAACAACTGGAAAAAGAAGAACAAATAAGCCTCAAAGGTAGAGAAGGAGAGAAATCATAAAGATCCAAGCAGAAATAAATGAAAAACAAATGAAAGAAATAATAGTAAAGATTAACAAAAATAAAAGCTGATTCTTTGAGAAGATAAACAAAACTGACAAAGCTTTAGCCAGACTCACCAAGAAAAACAGGAGAGAAAAGTTAAATCAACAAAATTAGAAATGCAAAATGAAAGGTTACAGCAGACAATGGAGAAATACAAGGGATTATAAGAGACTATTATGAACAATTAGGTGGCAATAAAATAGAGAGCCTGGAAGGAATTGACAGATACTTAGAAAGGCTCAATCTTCCAAGATTGAACCAGGAAGAAATATAATTATGAGCAACCCAATTACGTGCAGTGAAATTGAAACTGTGATCAAAAATTTCCCCAAAAAACAAAAACCCAGGACCAGATGGCTTCACAGGAGAATTCTATCAAACATTTAGAAAAGAGCTAATGCCTATCCTTCTAAAACTCTTTCAAAAAAATTACAGAGGAAGGAACACTTCCAAATTCATTCTACGAGGCCACCATCACGCTGATACCAAAACCAGACAAAGAAAACACAAAAAGACAGAGAACAAGATGGCAGGGTGTATGTGGATTACATCTCTCTCCACGATACCTCAGGAATACAACTTCAGACACAGAAGTGCATGCAGAACACCAGCTGAGAGTGTACAGGCATACCTGACCAGCAGAACAGAATATATCTAACCATGCAAAACTCAGTAGGATGAAGGAACTAGGGAAAAACAGGCGTTTTAGTAGGACTGGACCTGCTCTTGATGGGTAGGGGAACTGAAGCAGGGGTCTGATCCCCACACTGGGGCAATTGTCTGGTTCAGAAGAGAAATATTTAAGTCTGAGAGTCAAACAGCTGATCTGTGACAGCCTAAATGGAATGAGAATAAGACAGTCCTTGCAGCAGCCAAACATACCCTGAACAGGAACGACAGTCCCCTAAGCACAGCATCTGGGAGCTGGAATCTAGGGATCTGGGGGAAATTCCAGGGTGAGGGCTGCTGCTGACTGTGGAGAGACGGATTGAGGGGATGTGGGAGAGGAGATCATGGTGGGAAATGCCAGTGGAGGAAAGCCAGGCAGCCATGGAAGCAAGGCAAAACTGCTGAGTCATGCATCGAGGATGGAGCCATCACCATAGCTTCTCTCCCCACACTCCAGCATTGGCAGCTGAACAAGAGAGAGGCTGGCCCATCAAATGCTTGATGAACTGAACTACAGAGTAGGATCCCACCCAGGGTGTTCCTTTATGTGACTGAAGCACCGAACTACAGAGGGACCCCACCCAGGATGCCCCTTTAAGTGCCTGACATGCCAATCTACAGAGCAGGACCCCAGCCAGGCAGGTGGGGAGCCCTTTATGTGCCTGATGTGCCCAACAACAAAAAAGAACCCCAGGCAAGGGAGCCGTCTAAGTGCCTGAATGTGTGGAGCTACAGAGAAAGACTGGCCAAAGAGGCCTTCTGATCACCAGCTACAAGAAGCCCCCCAAAAGACTCTGATAGGGCCATAATTCCTGCGGTGGAGGCAGTCCATGGCCCTGCACACTTGGCAACACAAGGGTCCCTGCAAGCCAAGCACGCATGAAGGTTGACCTTCATGCTCAACCCTCACTGGGGCAGAGTTGCCACAGGCAAAAAAAAGGCTTGCATCTATGTGGGCCCGGTCACTTCAGTCATGCCCGACTCTTTGCAGCCCTGTAGACTGTGGCCTCCTGGGCTTCTGTTAGGAACTAGGATTCTCCAGGCAAGAATACTGGAATGTATTGGCCAATACTGGTTGTCATACCCTTCTAGTGCACTATATTTCCTGCTGCCCTAGTCACCAATGCCCCTGAGTACCTGGTGCTGCTATAACCCCCGTGACCCAAGCAGCTGCACCACCTCCACACCTTGCCCTCACAGGGGCAAACCCAAGTCCTCCAGGACAGCCTCAGGAGTAAACCCCAGTGGACAACCCACATGCAGAGGTGGAAATAAAACCACAATTGAAACCCAGGGGCAGTGTGGCTAAGGAAGAAGACCTAAAACCATCCCACCAGCTGTACAAGCTGCAAGTTAAATCCACATGATCAACTAGGCAGACTCTGTGTCTATGGAATATATAAAAGGTCATTGAGAGCTCTGACAAAAGAAAACACACTAGTTCTGATAGCTGTGGACATTGGAGGTGAAAACACATAGAAGTAGGACCAGGTTAGAAACTGAGCTGCCCCCACAGCAGGTCCAGAGAACAGCACAGTGTTGGAGGGCATCCTAGGGAGGTAGGCTGGACTGTAACTCCCAGTGAGGGAAAGGTCTCTGACAGCAGTGACTCAAAAAAAAAAAAAAAAAAACATTTATTATTCTTATTTTTTGACTTGTTCTATAGATGCTTTTGGGTTGTTGTTGCTTGTTTGTTTGTTTTTTTAATCCTTTTTCTTCCCTCTCTGTTTTAGTTGTCAATTTTGTGGGCACTATGAAATCCAGTTAAGCTTTTAGGCTTTTCTTCTTCTTTTTTCTCAATCAAATTTTTTATTGTTGTTATAAACCTCTGCTTCAGCCCTGGCCTTTTGCAGTTCTGTGGATCTTTCCTTTTTTTTTTCCTCCTTTTTTAATTATAAATTTAAAATCTATTATTATTTTTTCTACATTTATTCCTTTGTTTGCTTTCCCTATTGTTCTTCCCTCTTGCAGCTAAACTTTAACATATATAAATCGTCTTTATCTACCTCTGTCTAACTTGGCTTATCTATGCTGGACTGTAACTCCCAGTGAGGGAAAGGTCTCTGACAGCAGTGACTCAAAAAAAAAAAAAACCAAACATTTATTATTCTTATTTTTTGACTTGTTCTATAGATGCTTTTGGGTTGTTGTTGTTTTTTTTTAATCCTTTTTCTTCCCTCTCTGTTTCAGTTGTCAATTCTGTGGGCACTATGAAATCCAGTTAAGCTTTTGAGCTTTTCTTCTTTTTTCTCAATCAAATTTTTTATTGTTGTTATAAACCTCTGCTTCAACCCTGGCCTTTTGCAGTTCTGTGGAGCTTTCCTTTTTTTTTCCCCCTCCTTTTTTAATTATAAATTTTAAATCTATTATTATTTTTTCTAAATTTATTCCTTTGTTTGCTTTTCCTATTGTTCTTCCCTCTTGCAGCTAAACTTTAACATATATAAATCGTCTTTATCTACCTCTGTCTAACTTGGCTTATCTGTTCTTTCTTTCTTTTCTTTCTCTCCTTACTTCACAACATATGTGTTAGTTCTAGTTTCATTCCTTTATCCCCCAATTAGCAACTTGATTTAATTTTGTTTTCCAGTTTGTGCTTTAATTAGTTTTGCTCTGATAAATATAATTTTTGGTTTCCTTTATTCACCAGGTCAATCTATTGTACTTTATTATTGTTGCATTTGTTTTTATTTTATTTATGGGTGTATATGCATACGTGTATATTCAGTCACACTTTTTATTGTTATTATAAACTTCTGCCTCTACATTGGGCTTTTGCAGTTCTGTGGAGTTTTCTTTTTTTTTTTTTTTTTTGCTTTTTTCTCCCTTCTGTTTTTTCTCTTTCTTATAATTTTAAATTTTTTAACGTATTGTATTTTTTCTACATTTATTCCTTTGTTTGCCTGTCCTGCTGTTCTTTTCCCCTTGCAGTTAATCTTTAATGTATATAAATCTTCTATATCTACCTCTATAAATAAATAGAGCTATATCTACCTCTATAAATCTTCTATAGCTTCCCTGGTGGCTCAGACGGTAAAGACTCGGCCTACAATGATGGAGACCAGGTTCAATCCATGAGTCAGAAAGATCCCCTGGAGAAGAGAATGGCAACCCACTCCAGTATCCTTGCCTGGGGATTCCCGTGGACAGAGGAACCTGGTTGGCTATAGTCCATGGGGTCACAAAGAGTCAGACATGATTGAGTGACTAATTTTCACTTTTTTTTCATTCTACCTCTATTTAAATTTGCATATCTATTCTTTCTTTTCTTTCCTTCTTTTCCTGTCAATATATTTGTTAGATTTGTTTTCATTGCTTTATTCCTCTCTTGGCACCTTGCTTTGGTTTTTTTTTTTTTTCCAGTTTGTGCCTTAGTTAGTTTTGTTCTTAACTGGTAAATATAACTTATGATTTCCTTTGTTCACCAGGTCAATCTACTGTACTTTATTTTTGTTGGACTGCTTTGACTTCACTTGTGTGTGTATATGTATATGTGTATATTCTATTTTTTGCCTAATTTTGTAACTGTCATTTGTCTGGGGTTCATCTTTGGTTTCTCATTTTTGGATATTTGTTTTAATCTCACTTAATGTCATAACAAGCCACTTGTGGAACTGTTCCTGACCAGACACCTACTTCGCTTGTGTGTGTATATGTATATGTGTATATTCTATTTTTTGCCTAATTTTGTAACTGTCATTTGTCTGGGGTTCATCTTTGGTTTCTCATTTTTGGATATTTGTTTTAATCTCACTTAATGTCATAACAAGCCACTTGTGGAACTGTTCCTGACCAGACACCAAGCTCTTAGCCACTGGAGTGGGAGCATTGACTCTAAGACCCTAGACTATCAAAGAACTAACCCTAGGGAGTATCAAATAGTGAGAACTCACACAAACTAAACCACCTGAATACAAGACCGAGCATCACCCAACCACCAGTAGCACCCTGTGCAGGATGCCTCATCTAAACAACAAGCAAAACAAAAGTACAAATCCAATCATAAGCAGACAGGATCACCACCTCACTCAGCCTTGTCCATCAGAGGAAAAACAAACAAGAAAACAAAAACTAAGCAGAAATCTCACTCTATACCAAGCTTACACAAACCACTGGACCAACCCTGCTGCTGCTAAGTTGCTTCAGTCATGTCTGACTCTGTGCAATCCCATGGATGGCAGCCTACCAGGCTCCCCCATCCCTGGGATTCTCCAGGCAAGAACACTGGAGTGGATTGCCATTTCTTTCTCCAATGCTTGAAAGTAAAAAGTGAAAGTGAAGTCACTCAGTTGTGTCCAACTCTTAGCAACCCCATGGAGTGCAGCCCACCAGGCTCCTCCATTCATGGAATTTTCCAGGCAAGAGTACTGCAGTAGGGTGCCATTGCCTTCTCCAGGACCAACCCTAAGAGAGCAGAAATCAAAAGGAGGAAAGAATTCAACCTTTTCCAAGTGAAGAATTAACTTTTCTTGAAGCTTGGGAAAAGGAGGCCTGAAACACAGTATGTTAAAAAATAATAATAATAATGAAAAGGCAGAGAAATACTACACAAAGAAAAGAATAAACTAGAAACACAGAAGTCCAAACAAATGAAGAAGAAATAGGCAAAATACCTGAAAAAGAATTCAGAATAATTATAGTAAAGATGATCAAAAACCTTGAAAACAAAATGGAGAAAATACAAGAATCAATTAACAAAGACCTATAAAAATTAAAGAATAAACAAACAGAAACAAATAACATGATTACTGAAATTAAAAATACCCTGGAAGGAATCAATAGCAGAATATCTGAAGCGGAAAAATGAATCAGTGAGCTAGAAGATAAAATGGTTGAAATTACTTCTTTTCTGTAGACAACCTAGCTTTACATCTAAAACAACTGGAAAAAGAACAACAACAACAACAACAAAAATCCCAAAATTAGTAAAAGGAAGGAAATCATAAAAATTTGAGCAGAAATAATTGAAAAATAAATGAAATAATAGTAAAGATTAACAAAAATAAAATCTGGTTCTTTGAGGAGATAAACAAAATTGACAAACTTTTAACCAGATTCACCAAGAAAAAAAGAGAAGAATCAAATCAGCAAAATTAGAAGTGAAAAAGGAGAAGTTACAACAGACAATGTAGAAATACAAAGGTTTATAGGAGACTCGTATGAACAACTATATGGCAATGAAATAGATAACCTGGAAAAAATGGACAGATTCTTAAAAAAGTTCAATCTTCCAAGAATGATCCAGAAAGAAATATAAATAATGAACAATCCAATTACAAGCAGTGAAATTGAAGCTGTGATCAAAAATCTCCCAAAAAACAAAGGCCCAGGACCAAATGGCTTCACAGGAGAATTCTATCAAACATTTAGAGAAGAGCTAATGCCTATCCTTCTAAAACTCTTTCAAAAAATTGCAGAGGAAGGAACATTTCCAAACTCATTATACAAAGCCACCAGCACCCTGATATCAAAATCAGACAAAGACAAGACAAAAAAAGAAAACTACAGGACAATAGCACTGATGAACATAGATGCAAAAATCCTCAACACAATTTTAGGTAACAGAATTCAGCAACACATCAAAAAGCTCATACACCATGATCAAGTTGGGTTTATTCCAGGGATACAAAGGATTCTTCAATATATGCAAATGAATCAATGTGATAAATCATATTAACAAATTGAAACATGAAAGCCATATAATCCCAAAAGAGGCAGAAAAAGCTTTTGACAAAATTCAGCACCCATTTATGATTAAAACACTTCCAAAAATGGGCATATAAGGAACCTAGCTCAACATAGTAAAGGCCATATATGATGAGCATACAGCAAACATTATTCTTAGTGGTGAAAACTGAAAGCATTCCCCCTGAGATCAGGAACCAGACAAGGGTGTCCACTTTCACCACTATTATTCAACATAGTTCTGGAAGACCTAGCTACAGTAATCAGAGAAGAAAAAGAAATAAAAGGAATCCAGATTGGAAAAGAAGTAAAGCTCTCACTGTTTGCAGCTGACATGATACTGTACATTGAAAACCTTAAAGATAGTATCAGAAAATTACTAGAGCTAATCAGTGAATTTTTCAGTGAAAGTTGCAGGATATAAAATCAATACACAGAAATCTCATGCATTTGAATATACTAACAATGAAAAATCGGAAATAGAAATTAAGGAATTGATCCCATTCACCTTTGCATCAAAAAGAATAAAATGTCCATGAATAAACTTACCTAGGAGAAAAAAGAACTGTACAGAGAAAATTATAAGACACTAATGAAAGAAATCAAAGATGACATAAATAGATGGAGATATATTCCATGTTCCTGGGTAAGAAGAATTAATATTGTGAAAATGACTATACTACCAAATGCAATCTACAGATTCAATGTGATCCCTATTAAATTACCAATGGCATTTTTCACAAAATTAGGACAAAAAATTTCACAATTCATATGGAAACATAAAAGACTGCAAATAGCCAAAGCAGTCTTGAGAAAGAAGAATGGAGCTAGAGGAATTGATCTTTCAGTTTCAGATTATACTACAAAGCTACAGGCATCAAGACAGTATGGTACTGCCAGAAAAACAGAAATATAGACCAATAGAACAAAATAGAAAGTCCAGAAATAAACCCATGCATCTATGGGTATCTTATTTTTGACAAAGGATGCAAGAATATATAATGGGGCAAAGACAACCTCTTCAATAGATGGTGCTGGAAAACCTGGACAGCTACATATAAAAGAATGAAATTAGAATACTTCCTAAGACCATAAAAAAAGATAAACTCAAAATGGATTAAAGACCTAAATGTAAGACCAGACACTATAAAACTCTTAGAGGAACACATAGGCAGAACACTCGATATAAATCAAAGCAAGATCCTCTATGACCCACCTCCTAGAGTAATGGAAATAAAAACAAAAGTAAACAAGTGGGACCTGATTAAACTTAAAAGCTTTTGCACAGTAAAGGAAACTATAACCTAGCTGAAAAGACAACCCTCAGAACGGGAGAAAATAATAACAAATGAAACAACTGACAAAGGATTAATTTACAAAATATACAAGCAGCTCATACAACTCAATACCAAACAAACAAACAACCCAATCGAAAACTGGGAAAAAGACCTAAACAGACATTTCTCCAAAGAAGACATACAGATGGCTAACACATGAAAAGATGCACAACATTGCTTATTATTAGAGTAATACAAATCAAAACTGCAATGAAAACTGCAATCAAAACTCCACACCAGTCAGAATGGCCATGATCAAAAAGTCTACAAACAGTAAATACTGGAGATGGTGTGGAGAAAAGGGAATGTTCTTGCACTATTGGTGGGAAAGTAAACTGATACAGCCACTATGGAAGACAGTGTGGAGATTCCTTAAAAATCTAGGAATAAAACCACCATATGACCTAGAAATCCCACCCTTTGGTACATACCCTGTGAAGTCGCTCAGTCGTGTCCGACCCTCAGCGACCCCATGGGCTGCAGCCTTCCAGGCTCCTCCATCCATGAGATTTTCCAGGCAAGAGTGCTGGAGTGGATTGCCATTTCCTTCTCCAGGGGATCTTCCCGACCCAGGAGTCGAACCCGGGTCTCCTGCACTGCAGGCAGATGCTTTACCATCTGAGCCACCAGGGAAGCCAAAATCAAAATTGAAAAAGACACACATATCCCACTGCTCACTGCAGCACTATTTACAATAGCTAGAACACGGAAGCAACCTAGATGTCCACTGACACTTGAATGGATAAAGAAATTGTGGTGCATATACACAATGAATCAGTTCAGTTCAGTTGGGTCTGACAATTTGCGACCCCATAGCCTGCAGCACGGCAGGCTTCCCTGTCCATCACCAACTTCCGGAATTTACTCAAACTCATGCCCATTGAGTCAGTGATGCCATCCAACCATTTCATCCTCTGTTAACCCCTTCTCTTCCCACCTGCAATCTTTCCCAGCATCAGGGTCTTTCAAATGAGTCAGTTCTTTGCATCAGCTGGCCAAAGTTTTGGAGTTTCGGCTTCAACATCAGTTCTTCAATGAATATTCAGTACTGATTTCCCTTAGGATGGACTGGTTGGATCTCCTTGCAGTCCAAGAGACCCTCAAGAGTCTTCTCCAACACCACAGTTCAGAAGCATCAATTCTTTGGTGCTCACCTTTCTTTATAGTCCAACTCTCACATCCATATATGATTACTGGAAAAAAACATATATTTGACTAGATGGAATTTTCTTTGGCAAAGTAATGTCTCTGCTTTTTAATATGCTGTCTAGGTTGGTCATAAATTTTCTTCCAAGGAGCAAGGGTCTTTTAAATTCATGGCTGCAGTCACCATCTGCAGTGATTTTGGAGCCTAAGAAGATAAATTCTGTCATTGTTTCCATTGTTTTCCCATCTATTTGCCATGAAGTGATGGCATGATCCATGCCATCAGATTCCATGATCTTAGTTTTCTGAATGTTGAGTTTTAAGTCAGTTTTTTCACTCTCCTCTTTCACTTTCATCAAGAGGCTCTTTAGTTCTTCTTTGCTTTCTGCCAGAAGGGTGGCTGAACTCAGCCATAAAAAGGAATGCATTTGAGGCAGTTCTAACGAGGTGGATGAACTTAGAGCCTATTATACAAAGTGAAGTAAGCCAAAAAGAGAAAGAGAAATATTGTATACTAACACATATATACTAAATTTAGAAAGACGCTACTGAAGAATTTATTTGCAGGGCATCAGTGGAGAAACAGACATAGAGAACAGACTTCTGGACATGGGAAGATGGGAGGAGAAGTTGAGGTATATGGAGAGTATCATGGAAACTTACATTACCACATGTAAAATAGATAGCCAATGGGAATTTGCTGTATGGCTCAGGAAACTCAAACAAGGGCTCTGTATCAACCTAGATGGGTGGGATGGGGAGGGAGATGTGAGGGAGTTTTAAGAGGGAGGGGATACATCTATACCTATGGTTGATTCATGTTCAGCTTTGACAGAAAATAACAAAATTGTGTAAAGCAATTATCCTTCAATTAAAAAATAAATTAATTAGAAAAAGAAGTAAATCTCCTAGTCTAAAATATAAAATTTGTTCTAAATTTTTGCAAAAACAGGTGCTGATCTTGAGAATTTTTAGTATTGGGGGCAGGTCTGTTTTAAATAATTATAAGAGCATGGGTGTGCAAATATATTTGCAAAGGTATTCATGGGTTTTGGACTCTGTAGGAGAGGCAGAGGGCGGAATTATTTGGGAGAATGGCATTGAAACATGTATAATATCATATATGAAATGAATCGCCAGTCCAGGTTCCATGCATGATACTGGATGCTTGGGGCTGATGCACTGAGACGACCCAGAGGGATGGTATGGGGAGGAAGGAAGGAGGGGGGTTCAGGATGGGGAACACGTGTATACCTGTGGCAGATTCATGCTGATGTATGGCAAAACCAATACACTATTGTAAATAATTAACCTCCGATTAAAATAAATAAATTTATATTAAAAAAAAGTTTTAATAATTAAAGAAAGGTAAAAGCAAGGTACTGGGTGTTCTGGCTCCAGTTGGTGACTTCTAAGGTGAGCTGATTGTAGTTTATATTGTCATTGGGAATGGAAGAAAAGCTGGTTACAGGGAGAATAGATTGGAAATTTGATGACAGATTCAAGATTGCACCCTCTCCCTTTTAAATGGCTTGAGAAATACAGATGGTGTTGCATTTCCAGGACTATGTCAGAGTAATGTAAAGAAAGAAAGAAAAACAAATTTTATTATAGTTAAATTATGAAGTCTTGATCTGGTGTCTTGGGCCGAAACTGTCAACCATATGAAGTCACCATCTTTCTCCCAATTCAGCTTAATTTTTGGTGGCCAGTGTGAGAGAAGAATCAAATATCAGAAGGATCCCTGTTCATCTTGGGACGTGAGTGCCCAAGGCACAATGGCTTCTGGTTTTGCCCCAGCATTCATGGTCAGGAGCACTTTGTAAGGCCCCTTCCAACAAAGCCCAGGGGCTGTTTTCCTCTGATGATGTTTCAAAAGTACCGACTCACTAAGCTCCAAATTGTGACCAACAGGATCCTTTTAATTTGGATCTTGAAGGCTTCTTTAAACTACTGATGATAAATTTAGCAAAGGATACCAAAGACCTTCAGTATTCCATCATATCAACATGAGATGAAAGAGGTCAGCAGAGAGTTGTACTCCAATAGACATTGGTCTACCTCTGAATTTCTCATATAGAATGAGTTTCTATTTCATGAATAGAACACTATGAACAGTTGACAGGACCAGAGGCAATACTTTAGGCCAAGGGCGTCCAATAGTTTTAGTAAGTTTAGAGATTTTGAGTTTGAAGATCCTATCTTCCAGTCTTGCCTGATGATTGACAATGATAGGTGACAGAGACAGTGATAATTCCAAGAAATTTGCAATAATTTTGTTAAAGCTTGTATGATTTACCCAGAGAAGTGAATGGCTAAACACTAGGGATCATAGAGGGTACACGCCAAGAGAAAACACATTTTCCAAGAGTTTTATTTCCCACTGTGAGGGCATTAGTCTTGTGGCACGGGAAGTCTCCAACCTATCCCAAAAACACATCTACAATAACAAGGACATATTGATAAACTTTTTCGTACTGATCATGGGGTTCTCAAGGCAAGAACACTGGAGTGGTTTGCCATTCCCACCTCCAGTGGACCACCTTTTGTCAGAACTCTTCACTATAACCATTCTTTCCTGAGTGGCTCTGCACAGCATGGCTCCTAGCTTCACTGAGTTATGCAAGCACCTTTACTATGACAAAACTGTGATCCATGAAGGTTGAACACCGAAGAATTGATGCTTTAGAATTGTGGGGCTGGGGAAGACTATTCACAGTCTCGTGGACTGCAAGGAGATCAAACCAATCAATCCTAAAGGAAACATTCCCTGAATATTCAGTGGAAGGATTGATGCTGAAGCTGAAGCTCCAATATTTTGGCCACCTGATTTGAAGAGCACTGGAAAAGACCCTGATGCCAGGATAGATTGAAGGGAAAAGGAGAAGGGGGCAGCGGAGGATGAGATGGTTAGACTGCATCATTGATTCAATAGATATGAATTTTAGCAAATTCTGAGAAATAGTGAAGAACAGAAGAGCTTAGTGTGCTCTAGTCCATCAGGTGACAAAGAATCAGACACAGCTGAAAAACAACATTACAAACTATCCTGAGAGACAATTAAACAAATCCAGTTACAGGTGCTCAAATGGTCCAGAGGAAGGAGGTTTGAGGCCTCTAGAAACAAAAATAGCTTTTCTGGGATTATGGAATCGCTCATCAGACATTGGTGGTAAACTACTTTTACAATTTTAAAGATATCTCCCCACCAAGTTTAATTCAGTTCAGTCTCTCAGTCGTGTCCAACTCTTCACAACCCAAAGGACTGCAGCATTCCAGGCTTCTCTGTCCATCACCAACTCTTAAGTTGACTCAAACTCATGTCCATAGAGTCAGTGATGCCATCCAACCATCTCATCCTCTATTGTCCCCTTCTCCTGACTTCAATCTTTCCAAGCAACAGGGTCTTTTCCAATAAGTCAGTTCTTTGCAACAGGTGACCAAAGTATTGGAGTTTCCGTTTCAGCATCACTCCTTCCAATGAATATTCAGGACTGATTTCCTTTAGGATGTACTAGTTGGATCTCCTTGCAGTTCAAGGGAGTCCCAAGAGTCTTCTGCAACAGCACAGTTCGAAAGCATCAATTCTTTGGTGCTCAGCTTTCTTTATAGTCCAACTCTCACATCCATACATGACCAGTGGAAAAACCATAGCTTTGACTACATGGACCTTTGTTGGCACCATAATGTCTCTGGTTCTTAATATGCTGTGTAGGTTGCCCATAGTATTTCTTCTTTCCAAGGAGTAAGTGTCTTTTAATTTCATAGCTGCAATCACCATCTGCAGTGATTTTGGAGCCCAAAAATATAAAGTCTGTTGCTGTTTCCATTGTTTCTCATCTATTTTCCATGATGCGATGGAACCAGATGCCTTGATCTTAGTTTTCTGAATGTTGAGTTTTAAGCCACCTTTTCCACTCTCCACTTTCATTTCCATCAAGAGGCTCTTTAGTTATTTGCTTTCTGACAAAAGGGTGGTGTCATCTGCATATCTGAGGTTATTGATATTTCTTCTGGCAATTTTGATTCCAGCTTGTGATTCATCCAGTCAAGCATTTCTCATGATGTACTCCTCATGTAAGTTAAATAAGCAGGGTGACAATATATAGCCTTGATGTACCCATTTTCTGATTTGGAACCAGTCTGTTGTTCCATGTCCAGTTCTATCTGTTGTTTCTAGACTAGCATACAGATTTCTCAGGAGGCTGGTCAAGTAGTCTGGTATTCCCATCTCTTGAAGAATTTTCCAGTTTTTTTATGATCCACACAGCCAAAGTCTTTGTAGTCAATAAAGCAGAAACATATATTTTTTTGGAACTTCTTGATTTTTTGATGATCCAACAGATGTTGGCAATTTGATCTCTGATTCCTTTGTTTTTCTAAATCCAGCTTGAACATCTGGAAGTTCATGGTTCACATACTGTTAAAGCCTGGCTTGGAGAATTTTGAGCATTACTTTGCTAGCATATAAGGTGAGTTCAGTTGTGCAGTAGTTTGAGCATTCTTTGTCATTGTCTTTCCTCAGGATTGGAATGAAAACAGAAATTTTCCAGTCCTGTGGCCACTGCTGAGGTTTCCAAATTTGTTGGCATATTGAGTGCAGCACTTTCACAGCATCATCTTTCAGGATTTGAAATAGCTCAATTGGAATTCCATCACCTCCACTTGCTTTGTTCATAGTGATGCTTCCTAAGGCCCACTTATTTTCGCATTCCAGGGTGTCTGGCTCTAGGTGAGTGATCACACTATCGTGGTTATCTGGGTCATGAAGATCTTTTTTGTACAGTTCTGTGTATTCTTGCCACCTCTTCTGGATATCGTCTGCTTCTTTTGGGTCCACACCATTCCTGTCCTTTATTGTGCCCATCTCTGCATGAAAAGTTCCCTTGATATCTCTAATTTTCTTGAAGAGATCTATTCTTTCCCATTCTATTGTTTTCCTTTATTTCTTTGCATTGATCACTGAGGAAGGCTTTCTTATCTCTCCTTGCTATTCTTTGGAACTCTGCATTCAAATGAGTATGTCTTTCCTTTTCTCCTTTGCCTTTCACTTCTCTTCTTTTGTCAGCTATTTGTAAGGCCTCTTCAGACAACCATTTTGCCTTTTTACATTTCTTTTTCTTTGGGATGGTCTTGATCACTGCCTCCTCTACAATGGCAATCCACTCCCGTATTCTTTCCTGGAGAATTCCATGGACAGAGAAGCCTGGGGGCTACCGTTTATAGGGTCACAAAAGAGTCAGACACGACTGAGCAAGTAACACTACTACTCTGTCTATCTGAATTTTTATATGTTCAGAACCTTTTATTTTCCCAATGTCAATATTAGAAAGCTAATATGTTTTGACTCCATAAATTGTCCTACTTCAGAAGTTTTTGATCAAAGAAACAATCAGCTTTAAATAGGTCAAAACTTCTGAAGTGGGGCCTATTATAAAGACAAAACATATTAACTCTTTTAATTTGGAGAGGCTATCTCTACATAATAGATTAATTAGGGATGTCTCACACAGAAAAAGGGAATGCTTCTCAGTGAAAGGTCTAAGAATCATTTGCACTGCTTGAGAGAAAAGCTCTCTGAATTTTATTATATATCCCCAGACTATGGAAATGTCTTTTTTACTCTGAGGGATTTGTTGTCCTATGAGAGTGGAGATTAAAGTGGATAGCTTAGCACCAATATCTACCAGCATTTGGGCAAGTTTTCCAGTAACTTTAATTTTAATTTGTTGTTTGAAAAAAATACTGGTAGCAATTTACAGGAGAACCACTCAGGGCCTCATCAGCTCTGGGAAGGGTACAAAGAAGGGCAGACATGGAAGCCTTCAAGCTGNGGAGATTAAAGTGGATAGCTTATCACCAATATCTACCAGCATTTGGGCAAGTTTTCCAGTAACTTTAATTTTAATTTGTTGTTTGAAAAAAATACTGGTAGCAATTTACAGGAGAACCACTCAGGGCCTCATCAGCTCTGGGAAGGGTACAAAGAAGGGCAGACATGGAAGCCTTCAAGCTGGTGTTGAAGAATCTACATAAGGCTTTTGAGGACTATGTGGAGAGAGCAAATTGGCCAAGATGGCATGTTCAGGCTCTCTTGCTCCATGCTTTGTAAATGATGATTATGTAACAGCTGGGATCATTTATAGCACTGTGTATGCACATCATGAGGTGCCTGCTTGGTCACAGGTTGTGTGCAGTAGGCATACATGTGAGCTCCACCCAGAAAGTAGGGGGAATTACTGATGTATAACGGCTGTGTCCTTTGGGTCAGCCATGAGAGGAGAGAATTGTGGTATGGCTGCTGTGCCATCCAGGAGAGAATAAAAGTGTCTGAAGTTCCTATGCCTCCTCACATTTTCTTTCAGCCTCTTAGCTCATGCTTTGCATACCCTGACTTCAGTGAATAGTGTGCACAGTGAGATATAGTGCATAACAGCTGTGTCCTTTGGGTCAGCCATGAGAGGAGAGAATTGTGGTATGGCTGCTGTGCCATCCAGGAGAGAATAAAAGTGTCTGAAGTTCCTATGCCTCCTCACATTTTCTTTCAGCCTCTTAGCTCATGCTTTGCATACCCTGACTTCAGTGAATAGTGTGCACAGTGAGATATAGCAAGAAAAAGCTCAGTGAACAGAATCAACAATACAGGGACAATCTCATTTCCAATGCCCCAGTTGACAACAAAAGGGAGACACATTCCTGGACCACTGTTTAATGATTTGCTCCAGGCAGTGTAATTTGAGAAAAATCAGGTGTTGTTTTAACTTTCTGTCCATGGAACCCTTGTTGCTGTAGGGTAATAACTTGGCAGACTTTTGTCTGTGGCCTTGTTCCAAGGTTCTTTCAAAGTGCTCAGCTATGGTCCAAGTTCAGCCAGTCCTTTGGCTTCTCACCCTATCTTCTGCCTTCTAATCAACCCACTAATCTCAGGAGATAATCAATTTACAAATAAGGCAGCAAGAAAAGGTTGAGGAACTTCCTTTGTTATGTGGAATCCAAAATGCTATATGAAGAGAGCTTCCAGACTTTGAAGTTAGACACAGATTCATTTTTCTTTTGTTTGCAGGTTTGAACAGTGCACCAATTACTGTGGGCAGGAAAGACTCTAGGAATGGCTCTTAACAGATTGCTTGCTATTTTTCGAGTCTTGTTTTTTGTGTTTTTTTTTTTTTTTTTCCCTGACTTTCAAGGGAACAGTATTGAAGATTGAGAATCTCAAATATCTTCATTGGAATTATGCCAGTCTACCTCCAGCATCTATTTGGGGGCTTCCCCAGATCCTACTGGGCTTTCCTGGTGGCTCAGAGTAAAGAATCCACCTGCAATGCAGGAGCCACAGGAGACTTGAGTTTGATCCCTGGGTCAGGAAGATTCTCTGGGGGAGGGCATGGCAACCCACTCCAGTATTCTTGCCTGGAGAATTCCAAGGAGAGAGAAGCCTGGCAGACTACAATTCATTGGGTTGCAAAGAGTCAGACATGACTGAAGTGACTGAGAATGCTCACATACACAGATCCTACCGGCATATACACAGCTGACAAAGAGCTGGCAACCTGGAGTCATAGGTCCCAATAAGGATTCTAAATACTTCAGAAAATGTTGGAGTATCCTCCTTGGGTTCAGGAAAATATTTAACTATGGCCCTTAATTTTGTATTATTTTAAAAGGAACTGTTAAATAATCTCTTCAGAATGAAAAGACAATGGATAGAGGACTAGTAGAACATGAAAACTCAAGGAGGGTAGAAGGGAGCAGTGGAAGTCTCAGAAATCTTTTTTTCTATAGTTTTAGGTACCTCTTGTGACTTTAATGTTTTATTAGCCTGTTACAACAAAACTTTCAATGAAGTTATTCTGGAAACTTGAAGCCTTTTTGAAAGCTTTTGTGTATGAATTAAAATAGGTATCCCATTCTGTTTCTTTGGTTTGGGATCCCTTGCTTTCCAGTGCACTTTTTTAAATGAAACATTCATTAAATGTTCCCGTAATGGTCACTGTAATTCTCGGTTATATTTAGTAAGATTTTGCTAGTTCTCTGGATATCTACAGCTTTGGAGAGACACAAAATAAGCAGGTGTGTCAGAAAGCACTGTGCTCAATTCTTTGAAGCTCAAGGATTCCAGTTTTTGAGCTAAACTTTGGTCTCTTGGAGTCAAAATTAATACCTATGAGGAATGTGTTGCTGAGTTGGAAAAGTCATAGTGTTTTACAGTGCATGTCACTGCACAGGAATTTTCTTGAGATTGACCAGTGACCTGGTGTCAACTTGACTTATCCTGTGACCAACTAGCCCTAACACAGGAGCCTCAGAGTTAAACGGTGAGGGCACAACAAGCAGGTTTCAAGTGCTCCATCTCTTCCACCAATCTCAAAGTTTTTGGCTTCCAAGATTTCCATTGGCAAAAAACACCTATCTCTTGTGCACATTAACAGAAGCCAACAGTAACCAAGAAGACAGTGTTGTGGACACCAGCAGTAACCAAGGAGTTGGTACTGCAGTCTCTGTAAACTAACTGGCCAAGAGAAGGCCTTAGGTGCACACAAGCAGCATTTCCCAGTGTGGAGCAAGGGTCTGAATGAGCAGACCTTAGCAAATGGACCACAGACCAACCCAAGGCTATCAGGAGGAGTTCTGAGTGGAACCCTCAGCTATTCAAGCTGACCCACCTTAAAGTGGAAATTCAATTAGATCAGGAGATCAACACAAAGACAGTCGATCTCGGAACTCAGCCCTTGGAAAGAGTGAGAGAGAACTCAAAGGGTTCATAGGTTCCAGTGACCCTGTTTCTTGTCATCCCAAAAGCCATCAGAAGTCACCTTGAGATCCCACACCTACTACCAAAACTGTTCAGTTCAGTTCAGTGAGCTGGCAACCTGGAGTCATAGGTCCCAATAAGGATTCTAAATACTTCAGAAAATGTTGGAGTATCCTCCTTGGGTTCAGGAAAATATTTAACTATGGCCCTTAATTTTGTATTATTTTAAAAGGAACTGTTAAATAATCTCTTCAGAATGAAAAGACAATGGATAGAGGACTAGTAGAACATGAAAACTCAAGGAGGGTAGAAGGGAGCAGTGGAAGTCTCAGAAATCTTTTTTTCTATAGTTTTAGGTACCTCTTGTGACTTTAATGTTTTATTAGCCTGTTACAACAAAACTTTCAATGAAGTTATTCTGGAAACTTGAAGCCTTTTTGAAAGCTTTTGTGTATGAATTAAAATAGGTATCCCATTCTGTTTCTTTGGTTTGGGATCCCTTGCTTTCCAGTGCACTTTTTTAAATGAAACATTCATTAAATGTTCCCGTAATGGTCACTGTAATTCTCGGTTATATTTAGTAAGATTTTGCTAGTTCTCTGGATATCTACAGCTTTGGAGAGACACAAAATAAGCAGGTGTGTCAGAAAGCACTGTGCTCAATTCTTTGAAGCTCAAGGATTCCAGTTTTTGAGCTAAACTTTGGTCTCTTGGAGTCAAAATTAATACCTATGAGGAATGTGTTGCTGAGTTGGAAAAGTCATAGTGTTTTACAGTGCATGTCACTGCACAGGAATTTTCTTGAGATTGACCAGTGACCTGGTGTCAACTTGACTTATCCTGTGACCAACTAGCCCTAACACAGGAGCCTCAGAGTTAAACGGTGAGGGCACAACAAGCAGGTTTCAAGTGCTCCATCTCTTCCACCAATCTCAAAGTTTTTGGCTTCCAAGATTTCCATTGGCAAAAAACACCTATCTCTTGTGCACATTAACAGAAGCCAACAGTAACCAAGAAGACAGTGTTGTGGACACCAGCAGTAACCAAGGAGTTGGTACTGCAGTCTCTGTAAACTAACTGGCCAAGAGAAGGCCTTAGGTGCACACAAGCAGCATTTCCCAGTGTGGAGCAAGGGTCTGAATGAGCAGACCTTAGCAAATGGACCACAGACCAACCCAAGGCTATCAGGAGGAGTTCTGAGTGGAACCCTCAGCTATTCAAGCTGACCCACCTTAAAGTGGAAATTCAATTAGATCAGGAGATCAACACAAAGACAGTCGATCTCGGAACTCAGCCCTTGGAAAGAGTGAGAGAGAACTCAAAGGGTTCATAGGTTCCAGTGACCCTGTTTCTTGTCATCCCAAAAGCCATCAGAAGTCACCTTGAGATCCCACACCTACTACCAAAACTGTTCAGTTCAGTTCAGTTCAGTCACTCAGTCGTGTCCGACTCTTTGCGACCTCATGAATCGCAGCATGCCAGGCCTCCATGTCCATCACCAACTCCCGGAGTTCACTCAGATTCACGTCCATCGAGTCAGTGATGCCATTAGTGTGATTAGACTGACTAGTTTTCTGTGACTATGGTTTCAGTGTGTCTGCCCTCTGATGCCCTCTTGCAACACCTACTGTCTTACTTGGGTTTCTCTTTCCTTGGACTTGGAGTATCTCTTCACGGCTGCTCCAGCAAAGTGCAGCCGTTGCTCTTTACCTTGGACGAGGGCTATCTCCTCACTGCTGCCCCTCCCGACCTTGGAATAGCTCCTCTAGGCCACTCCTTGGACATGGGGTGGCTCCTCTCCGCTGCCCCTGGCCTCGGGCAGGGGTAGCTCCTCTCGGCTGCTACTGCACTATCTGTCACAGCCTTAGACACGGGATAGCTCCTCCCGGCCACCACTCCTGACCTCCCCCTGACCTCAGACATGGGGTAGCTCCTCTCGGCCGCTGCCTCTCGGGCAATGCCAAAGAATGCTCAAACTACCTCACAATTGCGCTCATCTCACACGCTAGTAAAGTAATGCTCAAAATTCTCCAAGCCAGGCTTCAGCAATACATGAACCATGAACTTCCAGATGTTCAAGCTGGTTTTAGAAAAGGCAGAGGAACCAAAGATCAAATTGCCAACATCCGCTGGAGTTCCAGAAAAACATCCATTTTCACCTTTATTAACTATGCCAAAGCCTTTAACTGTGTGGATCACAATAAACTGGAAAATTCTGAAAGAGATGGGAATACCAGACCACCTGACCTGCCTCTTGAGAAATCTATATGCAGGTCAGGAAGCAACAGTTAGAACTGGACATGGAACAACAGACTGGTTCCAGATAGGAAAAGGAGTACGTCAAGGCTGTATATTGTCACCCTGCTTATTTAACTTTTATGCAGAGTACATCATGAGAAATGCTGGGCTGGAAGAAGCACAAGCTGGAATCAAGATTGCCGGGAGAAATATCAATAACCTCAGATATGCAGATGACACCACCCTTATGGCAGAAAGTGAAGAGGAGCTAAAAAG